>VDFB02260913.1:79833-186585 GCA_007258455.2 Sequoia sempervirens | reverse complement strand
AAAGATCTTTGCTTGTGCTTTTTTCTTGGTATAATTTTACCATGTTTTCCACGTAAATACTGTGTTAAATTTGTGCTTATTTTTTTTTTATGTTTATTCTACATTGTAAATTTTTTTACAATCATTACTCCTAGATGTTCAAGAGTTGTGATATCATGATAATATATCCCACTTTTAACATTATTAGGCCAACAAAATCAACATTTAACAACATTCAAAATACATGCTGATTATATCAAACAAACAATCAAGAATGTAAGAATGATGTAAAATAATGATTTGTGGCATTTTCCATACATATTAAATTTATAATTTTAAAAATTTAAGGGATTTTTCTATCACGTTTATTTTTTTCTCATTTTTTTTAAATCAATTATTTTTGTTAAGATAATTTTATTATAATACATAAATTTTGCTACAGAAAAAATTCCTTAGATGACATTTATTCAAATTAGATTATTGACTTTAATATCTAGTTCACAATTTTTTGGTAGTTCTTTATTAAATATTTTATTTATATTATTATTTTTAAATTCATACTAAGAAATTTTGGACCTATATTTTACCATAAAGTGTTTGTCTTCGAAAATATATTGGAATTAATTTATGTCACAAAATCAAGGATATCCATGCAGAGTGCAATACATTTTGTGAGATTTTTTTGTAAATTTTATTATTTTTCTAGTGTCTTGAATAAAGGTTATTACTTTTTCATAATGGACTTAGGGGAGAGGGGCCCATAGTAGGGCAGCCTACTTTTGGGTTTTTGAATTTCATAACATATGATTTCAAAAAAGTCTAAATTTTGTACAGTAGTTTACTTGCCAACTCATCTACCTAAAAAAAATATTTTTAAGGTCACGTCATCAAATATGATGCCACATCAGCATGCTTTTTGTAAAACTACATAGGGACCATAGTAGGGAACTGAGTACCTTGAACATGTTTAGCTGATGTGGCATCACATGATTTGTCAAATTATGCACTTTTTGGAAAAAAAGTGTTTTACAAGTGGATATTAAATGCTCTATTGTGGGGCCCATATAGATCTACTTCTATCCCTACTACTGGTCCTTGCCCTACTATGGGCCCCTCTCCCCTACTTCAATTACCCAAAAGACAAATTTAATATTAAAAACATGATATACATTATAAATTTTACAAATTTCACACTAAGGGCTACATACATACATAATGACATCTTTTGATGAATTCATTTAACCCTCCAAAAGGCGAGGAAAATTACTTTTTTGTTATAATTTTGATAGGAGTGGAGGAGATTATGTTAGGTTTTGATTTAAGCCTAAGGGGTGCTATCTAAGGGGTTTTGGTCATGTTTGATATGTTCCCCTTAGATCAAATATCTTGAGGTTAAACCATTTAGTTTAGAAAATATGATTTTAGATCAAAATTAAGATGGCCTAGATGTGGGACACACTAGTGTACTTTCACTGAAAGACTAGTGTGAAGTGAATAGTGTAACTAAATAATCACATTATTTCTGTGTATTATCTAAATAATTCAAAAGAATTTGTTGAGTCTTCGATTAACCCCATCATCTTCCAATTATATGCACAACTTGCCACAAATGAATAATTTAAAATACCAAAAACTCATGAAAAATAGAAAACCAATCATTGTACAATTAACTACCACACATAAATTGAGTTTTATAATTTGTAAGTAAATTCATATTTCCTCATAATGATGATCAATTTCATAATAATGATCAACACATAAATTTAATTCCTTTTTAGGAAAAAATGATCTCTTCCTATTTATTCATGACTTCATTGATACCTTGGTCCAACAACACCGCCTCATAACAAGTTTACACTTATTACAAAGTAGTAACCATGACCTTTAACAATTTTTTTATAAGATTCCAACAAATATTTTCTTTAAAGATATCAAGTTTCCACAATCCATCAAGTAGTGCTAAAATTTTCTGGATTTGATTGTGTTTTGGTTTTTCACATCGACGTTTTGAATCATACTACATGATCCATCATCAGGATGAAACAATTTTTTTATAAGATTCCAACAAATATTTTCTTGTCTCAATCATCCAATAAATGATTTCTCAAATAATCATATATCTGTTAACTTTTCTAAGACTTTTCAAAACCCTAAGATTATCCTTTCCAACAATAACATTATTATATTGGATAACATATTCATAGTCAAACACATAATAATTTTCAAAAGAGCTTGAAGCAAAGTCCCATGTTTTCTTATGGATTTCATCATAGTGCTTAATATATTCGAATTAGGTTATACCTAATGATGCTTAAATGGGAATCATATAGCAATGATCAAACATTCCATCAATTTTAATAACCTTAATATAACAACAGGTTTAAATAAATATCAAACATGATTTGAACCCATAACAAATAGCTGCAGCCTATCATGGTTTCAAATTGGCACAAAAGAAAGGATTTAAGAAAGTTTGGCTTGAGGGAGATTCTCTCAATATCATAAATAATTTGAAGAATTGTGCTGCCCCCTCATGGACTATTGAAAATTTGATCAAAGATGCTATTGATATTCTTAATTCCTTTGATGAATATTACATTTCTCGTACATTAAGAGAGGGAAACAAACTTGCTGATGTATTTGCTAATCTAGGAGTTAGAGGAGCTAGGGAATGGGGATTGAATGACCCCCTCCCTATAGAAGCAATTGCAAGAATTAATCATGATTTCTAAATTTAAAGTGATTGATGATTTAGTGAGGCTTGGAGCGTGCATGAATTTCATCACATGGCAGGCTATTATGGTAAGGGATGGTAATCAAAATTTGGATCGAGCTGATGGTACAAGGATTGATATCCGTAGGGAATGGAGCACTAGGTTCATTAACCGCTCTTGCTATTATTCTTTTTTAACACGGATTGTGGGCACTATTTGCATAGCCTTCTCGAGGTTTTTGCTTATTGCATTCAAAGTTCTCAAAATTCCAGACTCTGCATTTTCGAAAGCGATGGGAGGATACAGGAACCACGTTGAACTGTTGTCATGTGATGTTGTCAAGAAGAAGTCGAAGGTTTGGATAATTTTAGAAAAGGGCGAGTTGACTCCATATTTGGAGAGATTACATGGAAACAATCCACATACTACTACATTGTTCGCAAAATCTTGGAACAATAGGGGTCTCAAGTTGGGTGGAACAGAGTTTGATGTGAATGAAGATTTCATAGCCAACATTATGGGGCTCTCAACGGAGGGAAAGAAAGTCTTCAGAGATTAAAAAAGGAGTCGTAGGTCGCCATGCAAATCTTCTTCAAAGACAATGAAGCTCAAGATTTGAAGACAGCAAGAAGTGGTGGTTACCAGAGGAGCTCTCTTAAGGCGTTGTGGGGGGATGTGGCCAAGGAGCTCATGCATTACATTACCCTTGAAGGATGATTTTCTGCAGTAAACATTTATCATTTCATTATGCTCAATCACTTTCGCCATAAGAAAAGGATTTATTTTCCCTATTGTCTTTTGGCTTCCATGGATTATGGCCTCAAGGACCATAAGAAGAACCCAAAGAACCATGTTTTGCATGTGGGGCTCATCCTTTTAATCTTTGATTATGCTAAATCCTTTGAAGTGGTCAAGCCAATTGCTACCCCTAAGGGTAAGCAAAAGAAGCTGGAGGAAGAATATGATATGGTCTTTCAGGAGGAGCAGGCTAGCAAGAAGGGAAAGAAGAGGAAGCTCATCCTAGATAAGGAGTCATAATCTGAGGAGGATGTTGACTATGTGTCAGGATCTCTTGCTACCATGGAAGAGGAAACCCTTGCTTCTAGGAAGTCTAAAAAAGGGGAACTGAGCCCTAACAGGGGTTATGAAACCTGCAATGAGGAGTTGGGTGCTGAAATGTCGATGAGTTGCATGAAGGAGCGGAATGAAGTGGATGGTCAGGTCTCTTCACCTCCCCTTGTTCTAGGGTTGAAGCAGAAAAAAGAGCTGGAGATGGGAAGCAATAGGAAGTTGGTTGTTAAGTTTGCGAGCCAACTGTTGGAGATGAAGTCTCCTCTTAAGATTATGAGCGGACTTGGTGTTGTGGATTCTTCGATTGAGGTTTTGAGCTTGTTGATGGAAAAGAAGGCTATGGTTGAGGTGGGGCAGGGTGTTGAGGAGTCTCCTATTGTGGACCTAGATAGGCAGAAGAAAAGAAAGGTTGTTGCTGCGGGAATTGTGGAGTCTATTCAAAAAATCCAAACTCTGACAGCTACTGGGAAGGGGAAGGATGTCTCTGCCAGTCAGGATAAGGTAAGTTCCTCTCATGAGGAGGATGCTCTGGGTAAGGGAGTCTTCAACATTGATAAGGAAAATATTTTTGATGTTTTGGAAACTACTAGAGAGGGTTCCATTATTTTTTATAAGTTATTTAAATGGTTGTTCCACGAACTGAATATGACCAATGTGAAAGTTCATGGTATGTTGAGTAAAGCTGATGAGTCTCTAGGCTAGAATCAGATTAAAAATCTTATGAATTCTCTAAAAATTGTGGCAGATGAAATGTTTATTATGAAGCAGAATCTTGAAGGTAGGGTTGTTTCCCTTGAAACTCATTTGGAGAAGCTTTTTTCTAACATGGAAAATGGAGGGGTGGTGGAAAAATCTAGGGGTATTTTTTATTCTATTGGTATTTCCTTCGCTTTTGATACTACCAAAAAATGCAAGGGGACTATTTAGTCTGGTGAGATTGGTGTTGTTGGCAACCTGCTGGAGGGAGTGGTGTTTGGTGATAAGGGTGATGAAGTGAATAATGTTTTGATTACCGAGGTAAATGTGGTTGGGCCTCGGGCCAAGACCTGTAACAAGACCAAAGCTCAGGCTGGTGCTCTTGTGAAATAAATTTATGATGCCTTTGATGATGGTCAGAAGGATGTAGTGTGTGATGTGGAGGCTATGGATATACTGAAGAATATGTAATGATGATGGTTGCATTCCTCCTTTTTGGCTAAATTTTTGCTGTGGGTATGTTGTGTTTGGGCTGATTTTTACTTACTATAGTTATCTTTTGTTTCAACTGCCTTTTTTGTAAAGGGTTCCGGGCCCCTTCAAGACCCGTTATTTACCTCTAATCAAAAATCCATAACAAACATCCTAGAATATTTAAGGATTTTCCAACACAAGGTTGTCATGTTTGTTAAATGGGAAAATTGCTCATAAAGATGATCAATACTCAAGAGATCAATATATCATCATGAGTATCACATATCAACAATTTTGTTCACCAAATGGATTTGAGTTTAAATTATAATATCACTTAGTTAAATGGGTGATTCATCAATGGAAACATTTGGGATCCTTTTTAGACTAAATAAATTTACAAAGAACCCACAAACCAAACCACCTCTTTTGAGTATAAGAAATCAAAAAAATTATATAACTATTGCAACAATAACATGTTGAGTTTGGTTCCGTAGAGATTCTCTTATTCAAAATGTACAAATTTTAAACCATGTCCCAAACAATAACCCACACATGATTCAATGCTACAAAATTAGGCTCTATCAATTTTACCACAACCAACATGTGTGAGTAAGAAAATTCAACAAATTGGTTAAGCATCATGCCTACGGTTTATGATTAAATCCTAGTTCAAATAAATCACCAAATAATTGTGATATTTAATCATAGTTATAAAAGAAATATTCACGTAAAAATAAAAGGATCAAGAAAACCCATTATTTAAGACAACAAGCACAATCTAACTTTGTCCATATAATAAACCATACATGATTTGGCCATATAAATTTCTCACAACTAACAATAGTAAGGGTCAAGGAAGCATATAAGATAAGTTTCAAATCTATATTTTTAAATAAAAGGACATGTTCCATTATAATCATAGTCCAAAATACATAAAAATTGAATGTAAATTATATGGATATTAAATATGTGCATGGAAATATAAAATCCCCCAATAAAAAGAGAATAGAGAATAGGTACACCAAGGCATTTAGAATCACCAACTCATAACAAACACTCCTAGATTATTGATTACATCAAAATAAACAAGAAATGTGTGTTTCTTTATATTCTCCATAAATGAACCATAACTTCTAACTCCCTATGGATTTAGCTCCATAGGCTCTTGCAATCAATGGAATAGTGAGAAAGACTCCTTTCATGGAAAATGGGATGCTAGCAAAGCTTCAACCCCAACTCTAAAACTTCCCAAATGACAAAAAAAATAGGGTTTAATAAGTTAATATCACACTCATAACTCAAATTTTCTCAAAGTTTCATTGGAATAAATACCCAATTTCCATTAATGCTAGTACAATTTTTTTCCATTGTGGTTTTCCTACCAAAGTTTTTAAATCAAAACAATTTCATTACTATGCTAATTCTAGTGCCATTAAATTTCATTTCAAACATTTCAAATATTAATATTGTTCATTACCTTGGAAACGAGTCAAGTCACCAAGCATTAATTTAACTTAGAAAGACCAAATGTAGGAACACTTTACTTAGGATATAGCATGGTGATCATTAGATATACACTTGATTAGGAATTATATTCACCAAGTCCCAAAGTGAAACTCAAATGACAATTAATTGCAATATGATACAAGAGATGATTCAAAACTAACATGCATGACATGACCCAAATAACTATTGACAAGAAAAGTAAACTAAACATAACAAACTGAAATTTAAGGATAATTGATGTAATGGTGAGAAATCAAAGACACGAGATGACTATCAACCACCAAATCAACATTGATATGTACAAACACCAAAATTACCAAGGTTTTGACACATAAGTAGATCTATGATACATTTTGACCGCGCCTTTCTTTCATATTGCTATACAATAGTGAAATAACCCTGATGCAGATCAGGGAGGCCAAAAATATTTCAAACAATCTCAACTTTACCAAACAAAAACAATTTGTGTTCATTCTTCAACTTTTGACTCATCTTGTCCTTCACAAAGCACTTGATTCCACAAGCCACACAACCAAAACAACAATCAGGGTTCCAAACTCTTACTGAACCCTCAAACCACTTTGAATAACATGAAAATGACTTAATTAAGCCAACAAAACTCTCTTGAAACACTGGTTCATTAGTTTCTTCATTACTCACTTTCAAGACACCTATTTGCTTGTAGTAGTCCAAAATGGCTAAAACGGGTACAACTCTCCAAATAAGGTGAATCTCCAAAAAAAAAACATATATTTAAAGACCCATTAATACCTGTAGACATGCAAAATTAACATTCTGCATTTGATCATGTTCATTCATCAACCGAACTAGACGTTGCATTAGGACCATTCATCACTTTCATCCATTCATTAAATAATCTCATTTATCAAATAAACATTATCATTCAACCTTCATCTTGCATCATCCATTTAATTAAATAAATCAAAAAGCCATTTAAATCAAATCCTAAATCATTTTCCATCCTTTTCTGATTTAAATAAATCAATTATCAAAGTCTTGAAAGTCAAATAATCTAATCAGCATAATCATCATCTAATCCTAATCTAATGTTAATCCCATCCCACTTGCATTATCTAGATCTAGCCACTTGCACAATAAATCAATTTTATTGATTTATTAAAAGCCTCATTTTCCCTCAACATGACAAGTCAAACAGGGCATTTATTGCTCTTCTTTCTTGTCCCCCTCTCAAAATTTATTGCAAATTTGAATTCAAAATTTCCCCCTCTTGGGCACTCTTCCCAAATCTTGCACATACATCAACTAATCACATTGACAAGTGTCCTCTATCTTATTGGCTTGTTTTTGATCCCACATTGGTCCATCTTCAACACTTGGCATTTTGAAAATCTTTAAATAGGTGCTTCATCCTCAAGCAAATCCTCCACAATCTCTTGCAAGGTCACTCTCTTCATTTGAGATTTGATCTTGTCTACTTAGCATCTCCATATCAATAGCAATTTCATCATCTTAAGCTTATCAATCAAGGGTTGGGAAAGGGTCACTAGCACATGTGACACCAATCCAATATGAGATAGTTTGCATCATGTTTTCTTATGCTTTTGCTTTAGATCCTTTGTCATTTGTTTGCATTTTGAACATGATGTATTATTTCATAAGGATGTTGAATATCTTGATTTGTTGTTGAAATACTAACGATTCTGCAGATTTTATTGTTAGATTTCTAACCACATTTTGACGCCTAAGCACGATGCATCAAGGTATGAAGGACCAGGATGGCGTTGTACTTAGTGTGATGGACTTTGACTCAACAAAGCAGATAGGAGTATTCTTGTTCACACTTGACATACGGAAACCTTGCTAGGGCGTACCTAACAAAGCAAGTATTCGCCAAGTTATTTTACAAGAACGTCCAACAAGCACAGCAGACAAAGGATAATGATCGTTGCCCCATTCCTATCTCTCTAAATCCTTCGTTCGGATATCATCGAGAGGTCCTTGGAATGAGCGCAATAAGATAAATCAAAAGAAAAGATCAAGTACACAAACAAGCCAATGTTCTTCATACCTTTAGCCAAAGGGATGTGTTTTGATAGGATAAGAATCAAGGTGATATCCATAAATGATGCCCATTGTCGGAACGATATATCCTAGGACATGCATTGTACAGGATGATGATGGTTTGATAAGTTGATTGATAGGCTGTTGATATAAGGTCGACTGACATGTTTGCAACTGATCAAGAGTTTGATTTTGTTTTAGAGGTTTGTTGTTTCAATTTTGATTTTACGATTGAAGTTTTCTTTTGCTGACTATTGTGATTGTTTATGTTTGTGTTGCCAAAGGATGAAGATGGCGATCAGTTTATTATGGATGATTGATTACTGCGGGTGCAAGCGAGATGAGGCGGATGGATTTTTTTCAAATATTTGGATTTTTTGGAGTTTTGCAATGTTTTTGAGGCTGTTTTTAGATTTTGATGTTTTTGAATGTTTTGGATTTTGATGTCTCGGGGGTTGATCAAAGATTAGCCTTGCCTACGTTTAAGCTCAGAGACAACGTAGTTCGGATTCCAATGTTTTTGATGTTTTATGTTTTCGACTTGTTTTGGATTTTCTGGTGTTTTGGATGTTTTTGGATTTTCGCATGATTTTGACAATTTGGATATGGATGTGTGTGATGATATCAGTGCTCTGTTTGGGATTTTGCTGAAAACCAAGCTAAGGTTGATTGATCGGATCGATGGATTGATGATGATGATAACATTGTTGAGGATACACAACAATGCAAGGATTTGATTGATTAAGATTGATGATGATAACATTGTCGAGGATACACAACAATGCAAGGATTGATTGATCGAGATTGATGATGATAACATTGTTAAGGATGCATAACAATGCAAGGATAGTGTTAAGCAACACAATGATTGGGAAAGATATCCCCAAGATGATGATGTTTTGATTGGATTTTGATTGATCATGATTGATGAAACTTGGTTTCAAACAAAAGATGTTCAAATGATTTGATGTGGCGTTTGACGTGCAGCTTAGATGCGACTGATATCGATTGATGTTTGATGAAAGATGAAGACTGATAAGGAAGGTTTTCTCGTCAAAATATGCCATGGGCTAGTGATTCAGACTCTAGATCACAAATGTTTGACCAATTTGATTTCACGTTTACCAATGTTCAAATCGCCACATAAGCTGGAGGACATAGACCAAGATTTATTCTCGAAGCAAGATGTACATATCTGCCCCCAATGTCTAGCAATGTATGGAATGCCATGGATGGATGCTCAGATAGGTGAATGGATGGATGGATATGGTAAGCACGCAAAGTATGCCAAGGATTATCTTACGATAAGATAAGGCGCTCGAATAATGAATGCTCATTTGGATAATGCTTCATGGCTTAGATATGCTGCATAGGATAGGATTAATGAAAACGACCCATATCAAGATGTTCACCGTAAGCAAGTGTAAAGTGTGCACCAAAATTTCATCAAGATCAAGATAACTAAGATGATGGATGTAGATGGATGAAAATGGATTAGATCAATGGTTTATGGATGGATGGATTTATTATGGATGCGATGGATGGAATGCTCGATTTATTATGGATGGGATGAGATGCTTTCAACAGAACTGGCGCACGTAGATGCTCGATTCTACTCATGACGCCTACTTGCCAGGTTTTCATCATGGTCTTGCCCAAAGCGCCGCCCATGCGGTTTTCACTATAGGACGATTTTTTTATCTTTACTGTTTTCAATCCTTTTTCTAATTTTTTTGGATTTTCATATTTTTTGATTTTTTTGGTTTTTTCTGAAAGATTCATGCTAAACCACCTGGTGGTGTTGACATAGACGCTTCTGTCATAATGTGCCATCGATACCCTGCTTGAAGAAGTTGTTTTGCTAAGATACGTGCACTTGAATGCAACTTTTGGGATTCTTGATCTGCTTCGTCGATACCAGGGTTAACTCTGTCTCTGTGCGTACATCGCGATAAAGTGCCTTTTGAATCCTTATGATGAAGGGTCGTTGCCAATACATGGTCAATATGAGAATTGGATATCATGTGTGGAGGTGTGGATGGAGTGCATTTAGGGATAAGAGATGGATTGGTTGACAGTTTGGAACCTTTGACTCTCCAAACTTGGGAAGATGAGCAATGATGGGTGGATACGGAAGTGTGCATGGAATTAGGACCAACTGCTTGATATACTTTGTATGTCGCTTGAAAATCCTGCTTTTGATTTTGCGGACATCCTTGATGGATACTTTTCCCTTTTTGATTTTGCCCCATAGTTTCTTTGACTAATGGAGTGTGATAGGGATGATCTTTCTTTGTATTCTTTGGTATCCATATATATTTGATTTGTCCATTATGCTTTGCTTCTTTTGCTTTGATAGCATTCTTCGTACTTTGATTTAAATATTTCCTTTGATCTTGGTCCCAACTTGTGGATGGGGTGATGGGTGGCTGAAGATTCATGGCGTGGCTGGTTGTAGTATCGACACTAGTTTCATCATAAGGATTCTTCGTGCTCCCTACATTGACGTTTGCTTGAGACGAAGTTGCCCCCAGTATTGTGGAAGTAGTACCTTCATGCTTTGATTTTTCATGTTCTGAGATCTCTTGTTTAGAATGCACCCTCTGATAAATGACCACCATAGGTGACGTTGTTTCAATTTGCTGCTCTGCTAACTTTAGATGTTCTATCTGACTTGTTTCCTTGGGCAGATAATGATGGATATCTTTATTCATGATGTCCTCAATCTGAGTTTGGGACATATTCGATCTTGATGTTGACAACTCTGTTTGATTGTAGGAGTTAAGAATCTGCTCTCTTTGTGTGACAAAATCTTGTTCTAGATGAAGATCATCTGCGTGTCCATCTGTAGAAAGCATCTCATGGGTAGATGGAGGAGTATGTGCTACATGGATATGATCATCGTGCATAGATAGGAGAGTGTCCATTAAACTATTGTAGTATCTTGAAGATATAAATTCTTGATCTTGAATGTTTTCGGAATTGCTTTCGGCATGCTTTGGATCAAGTTCTTGACATGGGTCAGCTTCAAAGGATGGATTTCTTACAAAGGGTTCTTGGACGCCGTTATTAGACATGGGGAATGGCTCAATATCATCAAGTGTCGAGTTTAGGGTTCTTTCAGTATTTGTAACCATGCGGTCAAAGGGGATCAACATGTTTTGAAAAGGACCATTGCTAGACTTTGGTGAAAGATTTTGATCAT
This sequence comes from Sequoia sempervirens, assembly GCA_007258455.2. NCBI lineage: Eukaryota > Viridiplantae > Streptophyta > Pinopsida > Cupressales > Cupressaceae > Sequoia > Sequoia sempervirens. The sequence continues at coordinate 174,897 of VDFB02260913.1, read as the reverse complement.
GCTTTGGAATAACTTCTTGAGATATGTCCTCTAACTCATAAGGCGATGTAGAGACATTTTCAACATGATCATAAGTCGATGGATCATGCATTATGTCAATTGGATCAAATAGTCCTAACACTCCTTGAAATAGATCACTAAAGAGTGGCTCTTGATGTATCGTGAGTTGATCATTGGATTGTGTACATACATTGTCAATGTGCTCCTTGATGGAGAGGTTTTGATCATTGTTTTCAACAATTGCGGTGGAGAGATTTTGAATGTCTTCAACCATAGAGTCAAGTGATGTTGATATTTCTTGAATTGGCTCATTGTCGAGTTTTGTTGGTGGATTTTGATCGTGATTCAAAAGTGACTCTTGACATATGTCGATTTGATCATTGGATGAAGTAAATGTGTGCTCAGTGATGGATTGATCTTGATCCTTGTTTTCAATAGTTGTCATCTTTTGTGTTTGTGCTCGTGTTGGTTGGGTAGCTTGAGAGGCTTGGGAAACTTGAGAGGATTGTTTCACTTGTTGAGCTTGTGTTGCTTGTTGCATGGCTAGATATTGTTGGTATCCCTTTTGAAAAGCGGCTTGTAATGTCGCGTTGTGTTGGTTTGATGTGGTGGAAGTTGGTGGTGGTGGTGGTGGTGGTGGTGGATTTAGAATCATGTTGGATGTAGTGGCAAGTGTTTGAGATACGCTCGGAGCGATCATGGTAGTGAGAGGTTGAGATGTGATGGGTGTGATAGTGGCGTTTGGAATGATTGAAGGGATAGTGATGGTTGGAATGACCGAGGTGATAGGTCCTTGAGAGACCAAATTTTGATTTGGGATCAATGTTGTTTGATTAGATACCATCCCTTGGTGTGATGTCGATGGTATACTCGAAGGATTTGACGTGATGGTTTGATTGACATTAAGTGGATTGATTTGGGTGGATTGATTGGTGTTAGGTAAAGGGGGAAGCCCTAAACCAAGGAATGATGTGGGTAATGGTGGTGGATATTTCCCTTGGCGCAATGCCTCAACTATTTTGGAAAGTTCTGTAATTTGATCTCGCCAAATTTGTTCTTGATTTTGATCTTGACTCACTTGAGATAGTTGATTTGGCTTGTGTTCAAGTAGTTTTGGCATGCATGCTTGTGGTTTTTGAATGGGATTATGGGAAAATTGAATTTGGATAATGTTCTGATTTGGCATGATAGGATGAACAATGTTGGCATTGGGAATCATTTTTCCAAAGTTTTCCGAGTTAGGATTCATGTTTCGAAAAGTTGCACTTGGTACATCCACATTTGGTTTGTAGGGATTTGGTGGAATGGCATTGTTCATTTGAAGACTCATGTATTGATTGTTTGGAGGATAGACTTGTAAGTTTGGACTTTGATTTAAATCTATCATGGGGAGATGTGTTCCAAAATTCAAATTGGGCATACTCACACTTGTTGCACCATTGACATTTGTCGAAGGCAATGATCCTATGTATGGACTTTGATAATTGATAGGCATTGCAAAGCTTTGAAGATTCAACTGATTTGGATTACCCAAGATGTATGGATCAAGTTTATATTCCATGTTCTCCTTGTGTTTTGACCTTGTTATGAAAAGTGACCTCTAAGGTTCTTAGGATCAATGATGAGATGGAGGATGAAATGTGTAAATGGTATGAGTGACAAATGTTTATGAATTTTGGATCAATGCTAGACTTAGGGCTTTTGATTTTGATTTTGTTTGATGTGGATGATGAACTTGTAAACCCTAAAATGTTGGATGTTATCTTAGGATGAACTTGTTCAAAGGATTGCTAATTTAATTAAGTGTATGAGAAAGGATGCATTCCCACACACCTAATTAAACAAATGGCTTTGGTTTCGATGATGTGCCTAAGTCTAGGATGACGTTTGCAAAGATCTAAAGTTGTTTTGGTGAGATGGATTGATGAATGTTTGAGATGGATGAAGTGTTTGATTTGATTCTAAAAGACTTAGAGAGACTTTGTTTACTAGGCCAAGGTATTGAAGAACACACTTTTCTCTAAGAGCAATCAAAAGACCAATATCACCAAGAGATATCAAGCACATGTGTGGGGTCCAATTTGTTATCTTTGCTTAGTGTATTCTTTTTACCAAAAACACACTTTTGATTAAAGTTTCAAACTAAGATGTCCAATGTCTTAATTTCTTTAAACCCCACAAGATATTTTATGTGGAAATTCAATGAACTTAAGGCAAGGGTTTTCCTATTATTTACTCAAGAAGACAAATTGAGGTATAATCCAATGCTTAGGAACCTCTAAGGACGTGAATCCCAAGGGAAAGCAATAGCATATGGATTGAGTCAATGATATTTGTCTTCAAGAGGGTTTGAAATTTTGAGAATCATGTTGAATGTTTGTTTGCAAAATGTTTTCGAATACACACTGTGTTTTCAAACAAAGAATAATTACAAGCCCTATGGATGTGTAAGACTATATTTGTTGGATTCCCACTTGGACAAGTCCAGCTACGCTTATCTCTAGCGGATGGTTAGATGCTTGACCCCACTGGCTCCCCTCCACGGCTCATTAACGTCAATCGGGGCAGCCAAGCATCAACACCCATGAAACTCCCATGGCATGCTTTCCATCTCTACTAGAAGACCGTAAGAGTGTGGGGTGGCCGGCTCTTGCACCAACAAATAGATTAAGGATTTTGGAAAATTCTAACACATGGGTTCTAGTAAGGACTTTCCGTTCGTAGGAGTTGACCCATACGTGGCAAGAGTCCCCTTTCGGATCCATCCTGTCGGAGCCAACCGCGTGATTATGGCGTTTAACCAAAACCCTCATTTATATCCGGCTGGAAATACTCTTGGCTTTAGAGTGTTACCGGTTGAGTCGTCTTGGGTGAGTACTTTTTCCCCAAAGGCAGCCCTCTAAGATAAACAAAAGCAAGCAAAGACACAATCAAGTAACTTGTCGATCTTTGATGGCACAAAGAAAGAGAATGTATGAAAATGCCCCTACTCACACTCGCACAAGATGTTCAATTTTAAGCCCAAATTGAAGTGTTTCAAAGCAATAAAATGTATTTTGAGTGTTTCTCTTGCACCCTAGATCGCACGAAGCGCAAGGGGAGAGGATACGTACTCAAAAGACAACATCACAAATTCAAACACTTGTTCGTTTTATAACCTTCAAAGCAATTGTGAGTTCGTTTTAAGCACCAAATGAAATATGAAGATTGCTTGTCCAATTTTTAGCCCAAAACGAAATCTAGTAAGTTTGTCCTAAGATTCCTTTTAAGCCCTTTGCAATGAAAATTAAATTGTTCCTTTTAGACCCAAACGAAAATTAGTGTTCTAAAACGAAAGGATAAACAACTTCGTGAAGTAGTGTTGATCAAACACTAAAGTGTTTAAAAACACATTGTGTTTTCAAAAAAGAATTTCCCCTCCTTGGTTTTCATTTGATAGCCTTCTCTTTGTTGACTTTTCGCTTTCGCTTTTCCTTCTTGCCTTCGTTGTTCGCTTGTACCTCCTTCGCTTTTCCTTTGTTTGCTTTTTTTGTACTTTGTTCACTTGCCTTTGTTCGCTTTTGGTACCTTGTTCACCTTTCGCTTTTCCTTTGTACCTATAAAAGAAAAGACAATTATGTGAGAATCCAATTTGACTTCAAACAATAACATGATCATAATTGATGATAATAAAAAGAGGATTTATAAGTAAGTCCTTAATGATCCTATTTTGAGAAGGCATCATATTTGTTATAGCCATCCACATTACTAAAGGTATTAAGCCAATAAATCACCTACAAGGATAAATCTTTCAAAAAGTATCATCATAATCTCAAATATTTGGCTATCCCTAAAATAATCCAAATGATGTGATAATTCATAAACTTTGAAAGTCAATAAATTATCCCAACCACAAAGAAAATTTACCATCATAAGCTCAAATATTTGCCATTTCAAAATAACCATAATAATGAAGACACTTTTGAAAGTCAATAACTTGTAATAACTTGTCCCCCTCTAAAAAATTATTGCAAGATTCAAATTTGAAACTCCCTCCAACCGTATAAACCAAGCTTTAAAATATATATCGTCCTTACAAATCTGCAACTTATCACAAAAGTCTGGCTACTGTCAAAAATAGAAGCAAATTTGATTTCTACGCAGCCATCATGCATCCGTCATGCATCCATCATGCATCCATCCTGCATCTATAAACTATCAGCATACCACATATCATTCATATCATACATAATAGGAAACATTGATCATTTCACATGCATTGCATTTGCATCATCATCATAATATAGATCTGTTAGTCTAAGCATCTGCATAAATCATCCATTGCATAATCATGGCATATCACATCATCCATCTCATATCATATCATCATTTAAGTTGTTTAGGATAATATAGATTTGTTATTCTAAGCATCTTAAAATCATCGATTTGCATCGCCATTCATAACCACCCATTTTGAATCCTTTATCGCGAGATCGACCCTCAAATCAAATCTTTTCGCCGATCTCTCGAGGGGGCAATGTACCAGTGTACTTCTTTCCGCTGGGGCATCCGAAAAATCAGAAAATTTTTAATTTCGATTGCGGCAAGTTTATTCTTTGAACCAACGCAACAAGTACATTGCTTCAAAGAGGGGCAAAATGTAGACATGCAAAATTAACATTCTGCATTTGATCATGTTCATTCATCAACCGAACTAGACGTTGCATTAGGACCATTCATCACTTTCATCCATTCATTAAATAATCTCATTTATCAAATAAACATTATCATTCAACCTTCATCTTGAATCATCCATTTAATTAAATAAATCAAAAAGCCATTTAAATCAAATCCTAAATCATTTTCCATCCTTTTCTGATTTAAATAAATCAATTATCAAAGTCTTGAAAGTCAAATAATCTAATCAGCATTAATCAGCATAATCATCATCTAATCCTAATCTAATGTTAATCCCATCCCACTTGCATTATCTAGATCTAGCCACTTGCACAATAAATCAATTTTATTGATTTATTAAAGCCTCATTTTCCCTCAACATGACAAGTCAAACAGGGCATTTATTGCTGTTTTTCCTTGTCCCCCTCTCAGCATTTATGGCAAAATTTGAATTCAAATTTTCCCCCTCTTGGGCACTCTTCCCAAATCTTGCACACACATCAACTAATCACACGATGACAAGTGTCCTCAACTCATTGGCTTGTTTTTGATCCCACATTGGTCCCTCTTCAACACTTGGCATTTTGAAAATCTTTAAATAGGTGCTTCATCTTTGAGCAAATTCTCCACAATCCTATGCAAGGTTACTCTCTTCATTTGAGATTTGATCTTGTTCATCATCACTCCACCATCTTCATAGCATTTCATCATCTTGAGCTTTTTATCAAGGATTGGGAAAGGGTCACTAGCACATGTGACACCAATCCACTATGGAATAGATATGTATCTCGTTTCTTTCATGCTTTCAATTTAGTTTGATTTGCTATCATGTTTAGGAAGCATTTTGCATTATTTCATAGGAGTATTTTGATGAATTTGTAAGTCATTAATCCTTGCTTGAGATTTAGTGTTTGCAGATTTTGAAAGGTTCTCACAATACCTATTTAAACATATCAAGAAATCAAATATTCTTACTGTGATAGGTCAAATGTGAGCGTTAGAAATCAAGCAACAAGTAAAAGAGTGCAAATAAACAACTAAAACAACCTACACCTCAAGATTAGCCTAAGTTGGAAACAATGCAAAGTAAAAGCAACAAAATGGAACTTTATACCTCGCGTCAAATCGATCCTTTGGTTGGCCCTTCGATCTTTGATGTGTATGCTCCTTGGATGGCAAGTAGATGCAAGCTAAGTGATGTTGTGAGGATGAGTGCAAGTGGATGAAAACAAGAAAATGGCTAAGTGTTGGTTGAGAAACAAAACTGCAAGAGTTTGGCTAGCACAAATGATCTCTCCCAAAATGAGAGAAAAGAGGGGGTATTTATAGGATTTTTGGGAAATCTTAGGGGAAATGTAGGGTCAAGATTGGGCCACCAAATATCAAGATGTAGGGCTAAGGTGAGTTGAGAACTCACAAGCCCTCACATCTTGACATGTGGCATGTGATGAAGCCCTAAAAGGTGAAGTGGACATGAGGTGGAGGGAGGACATGACATGGAGGGGGTACAAAGTACCTTGGGATTGGACAAGATCTCCTCATAAAGGAGGTCCTTGTCCCCATGTGGGTGAGAGGACATGTGAAGAATTAAAAATTCCTCAAATATCCTTATGGGAAGATGGGAAGGAATTTAAAATTCCTTAAATGCATTGGGGGATTAAAAAGTGAATTAAAAATTCACATGGGGAAGGGAGATGCCTTGTCCAAAAGGAGAAAGCCTTTAATAAGGTTGACCAAGGACACATGTCATAAAGGACATGGGGAAGAGAAAAGGAATTTAATATTCCTTGGAAGGATAAAAGGAATTAAAAATTCCTTGAGAAGCTGATTAGGCTAGTTAGTGAAGGGATTAGAGGAAGGTTAGGTGGCTAAGAGAGATTAGAGGCCAACTTGCAAAAGTTGGAGGATGTGACACATCCTAATCAAGGATTAGGCATGTGCACATCCTAATGATGGGATTAGAAGAAGGATTAAGATAAGATAAAAAATGATGGAGGATGTGACATGAAGGGAATTAAATAAAATGGAAGGAGGATTAAAGAGATAAGGTATTATTGATTAAATACCTTAGGGATTTGGCAGAATTAAAGATATTAATTAAATAATAGCAATATTACTTAATTAACGAAAATAAGATGAAAGAGGATGAATTTGGATAAATTAAGTGTCCAAATTTAGACATCTACACTTACTATGGAGAATGTCCTTTTAAAAATGATTGTCTCGTAGCATCAAGGCTCAATTAGGCCTCTTTTTCAAAGTGACCCTGTGAAATCCTTCTTCCAAATCACCAAAACTAATTTCAATATTCTCAACAGGTCCTAAATAGACTGAATCCACCAATTTTATCAAGAGAAAACACCCTTAGTTCATTCAAATGCAAAACCCTCACTTAAGCCATCTTAAGCATGTTCATACAGGGTTATAATGAATCTGTACTTTCCAAACCTTATTCTACTTTTCCAATGTCTCAAACACCTCTAAATAAGTCTACACAAGCTTAATACATCATCTAGAATGGGATTCTACTAGTCTTTCTATCAAAACCTACTTCAAGGTATCAACTTTCACCAAAAATCATGAAGAACAGAAACTAGGGCGTCACTCCAAAATTAGCAACTCGCTCTCCCTGCCCTTGAAAACTCTTAAAACTAACAAAATACATCTAAAAATTCCATTCCAGGAAGTTGAGAGCAATTGCAACGGTTGGAAAAGCCTGATTTCCCATAATACTCTTTCAAAACCCTTAACTGCAGGGTTCTCTGCCTGTTTTCAAAGAAAAGATAGAAAAAACCATTCATATTGAACCCAAAATGAATTTAATAATTTCCTCTAACAAATTTAATGCACCTTAATCCAATACCCCACTGTACAAGACCGTACAGGGGCCTGTAACAATGATTTACCATTCAAAAACACATAAATTACAGTATAAAGCAGGGGTTTCTCATTGATTTCCTTCATACACAATTCTCTAACCTCTTCTTCAAGGTTCTACAAACATATATAGACTCATAACACCAAAAAAAAATGGCCACAACTGACCTTTCAACTAACTAACCCTTCATATTCCTAACTTTTGCAATTTTGCATCTTTTTGCAACTTTCATGACAACATTTTTACAATATTGTAAACTATGACAAGAATGAACTCACATGACTCCAAATACATTATAAATGGTCTATTATACCTTATTTTATGCTTAAAAGACTCAACACACCAAAATCAACCTAATGACAAACTTAATACCTTGTTTGCAAAGTGAGCCAACATGGTGCCCCTGCACCAAACCCCCATGATACACTCCCTCCATCAAGATGTGACCTAAAAAACTAAGGAGATTTGAAAACATGTTAGTCCAATCAAGATAAGAATAAATATAATAATATAATCAATCATTTATGTAATAAATTCAAATCATGTCGTTACAAAAAACTAATTACAAATAAAACTATTTAATTATAAAACCTACATACATAAAATAATCTTATAATATATTAACTCTAATAAAATCATGTAACCAAACATTTATTAATATAATAAACACATAACAAATCATCTATCGCAAATTAAACTAATTTTTATATTACATGACAACCATCTACACTTAATTAAATATAATAGCCAACAAAATTAATAATCATATAATAGTTATTTCAAAGTACTACAAACAAAAAGTAATATCAATAACAACAACAACAACAAAAAAATAATATGAAAGGTGTATCTTTATATGAGAAGTGTCACAATGACAATATCCAATGAGAAGAAAGGTGGCATTGGTGTAGAATGATAGTGCAAATAAGCCCTTAATTCTTTATTTTGCTAAAACTTTAAATTATGTATTTATTTTGTTCATAAGTATGAGAGGAGATTGCAAGTTAGTAGTCAATTTTTTATCTTCTCTTAATATTTAAAAATATATAGATAACTTGATTGTAAATAATTTTTTATTTTATATATAATATGGGATTGTACCTTTAATAATTAAAATATAAACCAAATGAATTAAAATATCAATATTCATTTAACCTCTTACATATCTAATAAAATATAATAGTTAAAAATATAAAATAAATAAATTATGGTATATACAAGATTAATGTTTCAAAATCTCATAAGTTTTAGATACGGTGTTCTTATAAATTATGTAGATATTTATGTATAGATGGATTTAGATGATTTTGATAGAAAATTGTGTGAATTTTTTAGTCATATTTTTGGATCAAGGTTTTAGATCACACCCCCTTCTTTTTATTATAATATTTTTCCTCTCTTGATGATTGATCAACAAGTGTGATCTAAATGTTGACTAAAATATTTTAACATAATTTTCTACCAAAAACATTTGTATTCAACCCATAACCATTTATAATTTTTGAAAATAACAAAAAATGAATTAAGAATACAAATTATGGTGATCTCTCAAATATAGTAATGGTAAATTTATTATTCAAGTAATATTATATAGAGTCAAATCAATCACCTAGATACATTAGTTATAATAGTAAATTACTTAAAATCTAAATATTTTCATTATTTATAATTGTGAGGGAATAAATCACACTTACATAAATTTTTTTAAAAAAATAATTAAATATAAATGATAAATAAATTTGATTTAAGATGATGAGTTGTGATTAATCACTAATGATGTGATAAATATAAAAATTAGGAAGAAAATAAAATGAATAAAACATGTATTTAATTACAATTCAAATGAAGGAATGTACTATTAACTTGGATTACTAGACTCAATTCACCAAGGTGCTAGAATATTAGTACATAAGTCTAACAAAATTCCTATAAGTCTAAAAGTCAATTATCATGCTCACTAGTTTAGATCCACATTTGTAGAACTAATCTCTACAACTACAGAACTAGTCTCCACATCTATAAAAATCATGTAACATGCAAAATTGAACTTGGACCTACAAAATTGAAATGAAAGGAAATGATTGTCTATCTTAGTTTCACCTCACCTTGATATCTAAAATATAGTAAGGAAATTGGTGGTTCTTACAAACACCTTTCAGGAATATGCTAATTTGTAAGGGTCATGCCCATTCAATCAAAACCCTGATCAATGATAACATGCGAACATGTAATATCCCTAAGATGATGTAATTAGGATGCTCTATAATTTTACTATAATGCTCTTATGTGAATTCTCTTTTGATGATTCCTTAGGTCATCTTTGTATTTCTAGCACTATTTCAAAATGATTAATGATTGTGTTTCACAGGTGGTTTTCGTTGCACCACATCAACCTATTAATGCTTGATACAACCATTAGATTTATACAAGATCCAAGATCCACAGGAGGTGGTTAAACCATGTCACGAAGGTCGAGCGCCATGCTGGCCCACGCCGAGGAGACCAAGGGCGACACCTTGCAACATTCCCCCCAACGCAAGCGAGGGGTTCGAACTTGTGACCTCGACTCTAATACCAATTGTTGCATAGGCGACTGTCGTTGCACCAAATCGACCTATTAATGCCTGATACAACTGCTGGATTTATACAAGATCCAAGATCCACAGGAGGTGGTTAAACCATGTCACGAAGCTCGAGCATTGCACTGGCCCACACTGAGGAGATCAAGGGTGACACCTTGGAACAGATTGTCCTTAAATACAATGGGATAACACACAAATTAACATAAATATGCACTAGATTAGCTCACAATGACTAGTAAGAGGAAATTGTTAATGAGTTAGCTCAAGTCTACAACTGCACATCTACTATTGAATGGTGAATGAGAGATCTAGGAAATATGATTAACTTCTAGGGATGAGTGATGATGGAGACATGATATAGATAATATCATGAGTTGAATCAATACAATAATATGCCATTTGTGGACTTGCTATTGCATAAAAGACACTTTAGTTGAATGAGCCTAAAACATAAAGGGAAAGGGCATGTATACAATTTTCACCATTACAATAATATAGTAGAATTTTATTTATTTAATATTGACTTAATAAATTGAAATTGTAAATGAAATTTAATTATTCAAGTTTTAAAAAATAAAATAATGAAATTTGATAAATAAAAATATAAAAATATGGAAAAAATTATTATTATTATTTCATGCCAAATTTGTGGATAGAAAGAGAAACAAACATAAAACATTAAGATATATTTTGTTCATTTTTACCAATTACTCAAATTTTTAACTAGTTTCAAATTCCCAATCGAATATTCCCTAGTACATAAAATGCAAAATGTATTAGAAAAACACCGTTTGCTACGAGTCTCCTAAATAACAAAATGTGAAATTGATATTCCAATATTCTACTTCTCCTTTCAAATGAGGTCACATTAATCTAACCTCGTGAAAGATAGTCAAATCCTCATCATCAAATATTACCTCCTTATCAACTACAATCCATTTTGCTTTAATACCAATCTCTTCAAAATTAATTGATTATTCATCTTCAACCCTATCAAATATTATAAAAACATAACCTATAACCTAATAATATATAAAATTAATTTAGACCATTATACTCTAATTTTTTAAATATAACAATCCTATAAAAAAACCCTAGTCTACAATTCCTTTCTTAACTTGAAAATAAAACCTTTAACCATCCTAAATATTTTTAAAAAATTTAAAATTACCACATAAATTATTAAATTTGCCAAATTACATTAAAGCCCCATAACATTTGAATTTGAATTTAATTAAACTCTATATATTAGAGGCGACATCATATGCTTAGCTCCATAGGTTGGTTTGGAATGAGATTTATGTTGCCACGTGTACCATCCATCCCATCGTAGAAAGAATAATATTTTTTTAATTGAAAGAAATATTAATTAATGGTAATTGATAAGAAAGAATAATTGATGGAGATAAAAAGCACAAAAAGAGCTCCACGTTTGAGCATTGCGATAAAGCTTATCTTATGCCTACTTTTTCCTTCTTCCACGCATTCAAAACTCTCACAAAGTAGCACTTACTACATATATTTTAATGTTTCTTGTTAGTTGGTTTCAAATATGAAGCATACAAATATACTATATCTATTGTCCACAAATTAATTTATCAAATTAAAATAATTTCTAGAATTAGACATATGATTATATGTAAAATTTCTCACTTAGAAAATATTTAGACATAAACTAATAAACTAAAAAGTCGTAGAATCTTAAATACACAGAGCATTAGAGAATGCCATTGCAATTTAAAGATTAGAAAGGGACTTTGGCACTATCATTGTTTAGAGGAATCGTCTTCCATCTTTCATAGATGTGTTATTTTAGGTCTTGAAATCACTACTCACACTTCTAGAGGGATCAAACCACTTCAAAGCTAGGGATGTCTTTCTTAAAGGTGGATAGAGTAGCTCATCAACAAAGTGAATGATGATAGGCCATTTGTTGGGAGTATATAATATTTCCTTCACTCTGGACTTAGCTATTTAACCTAGGAGGGTGTTCCTAGATGTAACCTTTAACAATATTCAATAATAACTTAATGTAGACAAATAGGAAAACTTACAGTAGTATCTAATGAATGCCTAGCCCCAAAAGTTGTCACTAAACCAAGGACTAAGCTATTGCATGTATGAAATCTATTAAGTTGATGAAGATATACACTACATGATTCTCTAAGATGAAAATTTACTATGGTGTGCTTCAAATGTTTTCCTTGGGAATAAAATTGAATCATGAAGTGCATATAAACTAACTCCTACTCCTACTCCTAAACTACCAATAAAGGACATTCTTTGTTTTAAAGGTGCATGGAGGGATAAACACTTGTAGGAATGGTGCCTTCTATTGGGTTATAAAGTCATAGTTACCAAAAGACACAACATATCAAAATGACAAAAGAGATAATATTTAACAAATGAACATGAATAATAATCCCTTTCCAAAATTTTAAAAATTCATATGTAATACTGAAAATATAATTACAAATAATATTTGCAATGCATTAAAAAAGTGCTATGACACTTATCAAATCAATATTACGTTCACACCAACATTTATGTGGTGAAAGAAAACCCTAATCTAAGAAGACCTCACAATTTGTAAATAAGAAGTTTTCCTAAAAATCTACAATTGACCAAGGAGACATTTAGTTACAAGAAATCTACCTCTCCGTGATTTGTAAAATGAGTTGTACTCTAATGGTGGTTGCACATGCAAGGATTGAAACCCTCTATCTTGCTCAACATTATAGTCATGTGGAAGTGCAGAAACAAATAAGAAATTGAATGAGAAATGAACTGATATTTATAGCACTTAGTTTGGTCACCAAATTATCATTAAAATTTACTTGAGAATTAGATGTCATTAATGTTGCATGTGGAGCAATTTGAAATCCAATGAAATCTACATCTAGAAATCCAACCATTGCATTTATGCCAACATGACACTCTTCATCATTCACTTATCAATTTTGAATTTTTGACTCATGCTCTTGGGATAAGCATGAATTTATAGGTGAGAAAAGTCAACTAGTAGTTGTAGGGGGTCAATTGGGCATTAATGGTGGTTCTAAATAGGTCTACAAGTGGTTGGGATGATTAGGTTACATCGAGGAAGGAATGTAGTATTGAGGATGATTGGACTCAATTCACCTAGGTGCTAGAATATCAAAGTAAGTCTAGACAAATGCCTACTAATTTGAAAGTCAATTATCATTCTCACTAGTTTAAATCCACATTTATAGAGCTAATCTCTATATTTACAAAGTTGATCTCCACATCCATGAAAATGATTTGACATGTCAATTTTTGAACTTGGACATACAAAAGTAAAAGAAAGGAAATGCTTATTTGTCTCAATTTCACCTCACCTTTATATTTGAAATATAGTAAGGAAGTTGGTGGTGCTTACAAACATAAGTTTGGAGAATATGCTAATTTTCAAGAGTTGTGCTCTCTTCGATCAAACCCTTGCTAACGTATTCAAAAACAATGAACCAAGATCAATGACAACATGCAAACATGTAATTTGTCTAAGACGGTGATGTAATTAGGATGCTCTACAATTATACTATGATGCCCCCATGTGAATATTCTTTTGATGATTCTTCAAGTCATCTTTGTATTTCTAACATGATTTCAAAATGATTAATGGATATTCTTAAATACAATGACATAACACATAAAATAATACAAATATGCATGGGCTAGCTCACAACAACTAGTAAGATGGATTTTATAAGGTCCAATTATTAGGATTGAGGTGTCATTTACCTTGCAATCTTGTGTGTTATTCATGTATCTCCAACACTCTTGGAAAGCGTCCTTGGATTAGAATGAAATTAAATATTTATTTTGTAATTTAGATTGTCTTATAATCTTGATATTAGTTATTATATACATTCATGAAGGGGTTGGAGTTGATAATAATAGTTATGAAGCTATATTTAGCAAAGATCTCAATTTGGGCATGAGCATTTAAATATTGTTGGTGGATCCCAAATGAGTTGGGCGATGATTTGGATGCCTACCTTGGGATATATATCATTATGCAAGAGTTATAAGCCAAAGATGTTATCTATTATTAGTGTGGGGATTATTTTTTTCAATGAGAATTACTTTTACTATTCTTGGAAGAGTCTATTCATTTTGGACATGGATTTTTTTATATTTTATATAATGATTTTGTGGTACATTATCTTAGGAAACTATGTGTTGTGCTCAACTCCCATTTATCTATAAATAGAAATACAAGACAATAGTTTTATGAGATTCTTTACAAGTATACAATGGCTATGAGATCAAAGGGTTAGTGCGTGGATGTATCTCTCCTTTGAATATTAAAACTTATTTGTCCTCTTTCTCTTGTGGATTTTTTTCTTAAAATAATTTCTCCATGTAAATCCTATGTTATCTACAATTTGTTGATCTATCTTTTATTAACAATCTTGCAATCACATAACTTTAATCATATAATAATCCTTTTTAAATAAAAAATAGATTTACCTACACTTTCAAAATATTTTATTATAGTGGTTTCACCTTGTATATCAACATTAGGTATCATAGTTAAAAAAATTATAGAGAGGGATACCTTTCTATTAAGTGTTGGAGGTTTTTTTGTCTCCAATGAGAGCTTTATGTTGTGTGCTTTTGCATATTTGAGCAAAACGATTGTATACCATAGCTTTTACTGCTCATATGAATATTAAGAAATTCAATCTTACCATATGTGAGATGTGGAAGTTGAAGATATAAGATCTCGAAGAAAGATATCAATGGTTATCTATTTCAAATGAAAAGAAGTCATTAGACGCGTCTCTTGAAGATGGGTTAAAATTAGACAAGGCATGAGAAACCATACAATTATGTCTTACAAATTTCATCCTTTTGAATATTTCTCAAGAGACTACCATGCCCAAGTTGCAAAAGAGGATATATGATATCAATCAAACTAAAAGTATTTCAAATAAATTATATTTCAAAAGGGTTGATCTCACAATATTGTTAGTGTGTCACACTTTTTGGCCAAAGTGGGATATTGAAATCAATATTTTAAACCAAATCTTCACCTTCTATCACCCATATTAATTAAACCATTAAGAATTTGAAGATGATGTGAATTAGGGATTACTGAGATTTTATGTGTTGATTGTAAATGTGCATATATGTTTAATTAAAAAAATAATTTATGATTTTTTGATATAAACTTTAATAACTTATTTTTATACTTAATTATATTTTTTATGATGACATTTATTCCATATTGCATAATTTTTTAACAAAAAAACATAAACTATAAATTCTTAAACATAGATTAGTAACACCACTATCCAGTGTACAAATATTTTTTCATAATGTTTTGTTACATATTTCATTTTTATTAATTTTTGAAGTGAAATTAATTATAATTTAAGCATATGTTTATTCTATATCGCATAATGTTGTGTACATACATATCTATTTTTTTGAAATAAGGACATCAATATCTAGTTCATATATATTTTTTTTTAAAATCTCTATTTTTCTATCTTTCCATGTGTATGAAATAAAAACCCGGATGCTCGGTGAAAAACTTATGTTCATTAGAAAATAGAAAATAAATATATTAATAAAATTAAATATATTTGAAATTATATTTTTTGTATACCTTACTTTGAATGCTACAATTCTATAACAACCTCACCACGTTGATTCTATTTTCTAGTCCAACCTGAGGTTTGAAATAGAGAATATATGGGACCAAGGTGGAGAGGTCCATCCAAATACCTTCATTTGAAGAACTTTCAAAGAAGCTACCTTTGTTCGAAGGTATCAAGGACCTTCCTTTGAAGGTACTTTCAAAGGAAGGTCCTTTATATGAACTATTGAATGAAGGTGCCTAATATGACCTATAGAGGCCCTTTATTTCCTATTGGAATCAATAGAGCTAAGAGATTATTAGAAATCATTCATTTAGACATGTTTAGTCTAGTGGATGTTGGTTTTATGGGTGAATATCATTATTATGTTACATCCATTGATGATGTCTCTAAATAAACCTAGATGTAAATTTTATGCTTTCAAAATTTAAAAATTTCATTAAATTTAAGGAATTTAAATTCTTAGTTAAAAAACGAAGATAAGGGTGTTGAGATTTGATAATGGTGGGGAATGTTGATCCAAGTAATTTGATGAATTATGTAAGCATACAAGAATTATTCAATAGAAGACTACACCTTATACTCACCAACAAAATAGGGTAGTAGAAAGGATGAACCAAACCTTTGGAAAGAGCTAAAAGTATGCTAAGTGGCATGCAACTAGATTAATGCTTTTAAGTAGACTATAAGTATTGTTTATTATTTGATTAATCATTCTCCCTATTTAGCTTTTGTTGATAAAATTCCTTATGAAGTGTGGATAGATAAAATCATTTAGTTTCATAAGTAATGATATATGGTTGTGAGGTTTATGTTCATGTGCCTCAAAAGAAGTGATCTAAATTGAATCCAAAAGCTTAGAAATGCATCTTTGTTACATTACAATGAAAATGCTAAAGGTTATAAGCATTAGAATACTATAAATTAGAAAATATTTTTTGGGAGAGATGTGATTTTTAAGGGTTATAGGGCTTATTCCAAGGCGAAGAGAAACCAAAGGAAAAATAAATAATAAAAATAGTGCACTTTGAAGTAAAAATGGATTAGAGGATGATGAAGAAGAAGAGGGTTCAAATGAGAGTTCAACTGATGATGTGTAGGATGAGAATGAATACACATAGCCGATTACTCCTGACTTAAGGAGGTTCACAATATAATATTTAATTTAGTTGACAAGTATACCCTACAACTTTTTTTTGCATTTTCTTTTCTTTGGAGGATAGCAAGTCTTGGATGTAGGCCATGCAAGAGGAGATGTTTGACTTGGACAGTTGTGAAACCTAAGATCTTATCATTTTTATTGAGGGAAGAAATCACATTGGCTGCAAGAGGGTGTACACAAATATATTTGCAAAAAATGATTAGTTAGAGTGATACAACCTGCTAGATTAGTGACAATAGAGAGAGGGAGTTGGTTTTGGTAAAATTCTCTCTTTTTGCTATATTATCTTCTATTAGATTCCTTTATCCATTATTATATCTTGTGATTTTGAGATTGAGCAAATGAATATTAATTTTTTTTCTTTCATCAGGATCTTGAGGAGGAGATTTATATGTGATAGCCTAATGGATTTACATTGAAAGGAAAGGAATAATTAGTTTGCAAGTTGAAATGATCACTGTATAATATAACATAATCATCCAATATATGGTACCAAAAAGTTTGATGTATTTGCATTGAAATTGGGTTTTATTAGGTGCACTAAAGTTAATTGTGTTTATATTAAGATTATTGATGATCAAATACTAATTATCATGTCGTATGTGGGTGATATGTTGGTAATAGAAAGATGATGATCAAGGAGATAAAAAATGATCTTTTGGTATGTTTGACATGAAGAACTACAACATATTCTTGGGATAGAGATTAGTAGCGACCACACACAAAAAAATTGGTTGAGTCAAAGTAAGTATATGGATACCATTTTGTAATGGTTCAGTATGCATGACTATAATCTAATGATTATTCTATTTTTTATTGGTACTAAGCTTGCTTAAGACATGTGTCCTAAATCTAATGATAGTTTTGATGGAATGTATAATGTGCTTTATGCTAGTTGTGTTGGTAATTTAATTTATGTAATGGTTTGTATTGGACTAGATATTAAATTACCAAAACAACCTCAACTAACACCTTCACCATTCCCACCCAATTTTTAGATATACATTTATTTACTAATTCTAGTTTTATCTATTTTGAGAGCACACTTGTGTTCTTCAAACCCACTTGTACTCTAAAAGGGGCATCTCATCATCCAATTCAATCCCAAATCCATCCAATCCTAAAGTTGAAGCCTCTCCAAGCATCAAATCATCATTCAAACCAAATCTCAACCAATCCTCATATTATTCTCATCATTCACACATCAACAATATTGTCAAATCAACCAATCCTCAATATTTGATGCTTGGTGCATCTTATGTCACCAAGTGCCTATATTTGCATTCTTTGAAATGACATTGCTTCTTGTAGTAGCAACACCGTTTCAAAGAGAGGTAAAATGCAGAGCTTAAATCTCAATAATGCTAATTTTATACCATCATCCCCATCTCAATGCCTAACACCTTTCATTCATTAAAATAATAAATTTCATATTAATTTGTCTATTTCATAAAAAATAGAATTGATTAAATAATCTTTATTATTTAATTAATTTAAATAAATAATTATTTTCTCACAAATATCTATTATCCATAATTAATTTAATAAATCATGATAAAATCAAACAAATAAATCAAATCAATTAACAAATTGATCAAAATAGTTAACAAATCTTTGAAAAAGAAAAATCAATTAACAAATCAAAATCCAACCAATCAATTATTTGAGAAAAATAAATAAACAAATCTATTTAATCAATAAATTAGCCAATTGTCTAATAATAGTTGATACACATCCTCATCCAATCCGCCTTTAATAATAAAATAAGCTCTCAATTTGAGATCAAATCATCAAAATCCATATACATTGAGATGATATACATCTCAAAAGAATCATGATCTCAATTTAAAGAAATAAATACTATCAAAACACAAACATATAAATATAAAATCAAGAACATATCTACATAACACTCTATCGAAAATTTACATAAATATTAGAATAATAAGTTTTTAAAATTATTATTTATATTCTTACTTTTATTGTGACTTACAAACCATACATAAATATATCAAAACCTCACATATAGACTCCATTAAATAATAAAATAATATTAAAAATAATAGAACCCATTAAAGCTTGTTGAAGTACTTTCTCATACATAAAATCATTTGAAATTACATGCATGATTTCTTTGATTTAAGAGCTAGGGAATTATTTTTTTTTACTTTTCTACAAACATATAGAATCCTCTGCCTTTTGCCTTAAGGCATTTGAAAGCCCTTAGAATCTTGAGAAAAGCTTGAAAAGAAGAAGTCTTTTTTGTGTAAGTTGCCAACCAGAGCACATGTAAGGACAAAGTGTGGGGTATCTAAATTTTAAAAATTGGCTACCAAACTATATAATAGATACATATGCATTTAATGATTGATGGAAAAAACCTACAATTTTCCTAGATTCGAAAAAATAGTGTTGTTGTATGATCATAAACCTTTTCTTAATGGGGTAATTGATAAAAGTAAATTTAGTGATTTTTTTTTCAAAAGATGGCACATGTTAAATTTTGATGGAATTTTTGGGCTAAGGTGACAATGGTATATTATCGTTACTTAATATAGAATGTAATATGATTTGTATTGCTTGGAGCATGTGGCTGGCCTCTCTAAATGTATAGACTATAGGGTTTTTATTAGCCCAAACTCACCCTTGATGTTGTGTGTGAAACATTCTCTTTGGGTGATGTCTTTTATATATGTTTCTGTCTATGATGTATATATAAATTTTACAAATTTGAGATATGTAAGATGATTAAGTTCAATTTGAAACAACTTAGTGGATGGTTACAAAATCCCCTTTATAGATGGCGAGGACTTTAAATTTATAAAATCAATGATTATCTTCGATGGGCTTGATAACAAGGGATTTTTCATATGAGAGTGCTCATTGAAAATGGTTTTACGGAAAAAATGATTGATAGAATTGTAGTTGAGGAGATTAAATATTGGGTTTTTAAAATGGTTCTTACTTGATAAGTAGGAGGTATTTTCCACAGCGTGTCAAATTGTGATATTGCTATTAGGATAGTAATATCACAATGGTTCTTACTTACCACAAATATAAGTCAACTATAGGTTCTTTTGGATTGATGGTAACCTTGATAGAGGGTAAGGATTCTATGAATGAATTATAAGTACAATGAAATTTATGTAGAAGGAAATTCAAATAATCTATTTATGAGAGGACATAGCTTCTTAAAATAAAGATGTGGCCATATATTTTAAGGCTCTTATCGTTACTCATAAGAAAGATAAGTTAGAAATTTCCAATTAATTTACATTGTCTTCCTTATTTGATGATGGCTTGAGAAAAAAATCAAAATGCTTAGAAATGGATCATAAAATTTGACTTTATTACTCGAAAGATTATAATTAGAATAAATTAGAAAGATGCAAGGATTCTAATAATATTGATGTGAATACTTTTCGAAAATTCTAAAAATAACAAATATAATAATTTTTATCCAATTTTTATTTGTCACAATAGAATTTTCTCCATTTTTTTTCAATTGAACGAAGTTGATTACAATAGAATTAACAACCACCAAAATAGAAACTAAGCTTGAAACAAAGGCATAAACAAACCAAGAATTGACTCTAATACTCTTCTTTAGGAAACTTTAATTATAACTAAATATGTCTATAATAGTTTGTATAATGAAAATACATAAAAACATATTAACAATTTATCTTTTTATGGAAGGACAAATATTTTATAATGTCAATTCTATCACATCTTTTCAATCTTCTAAACAGTAAAGAATATTTATTTAGATTTTGATCTTGATATCAACGACTAAATTTTTACATTAAAAACTTAGCCTCTTATTAAAAATTCTAAATCATTCGACTTTATCAAAAAACCAAAAATCATTTATTATTCCTATAACCTTTACAATAAATAAAAAATTCTAAACCATTTCTTTATTGAAAAAAATAAAATCATTTACTATTACTATAACATTTACAATACATAACGTCATTAAAAGATAATAAGGAAAACCTTCCACTTCCTAATATTCATTTTAAATAGAATTAGAAAAATATAGCGAGGCTTAAGATGAAGCAACACTTTTTTTTGATAACTCAGAGGTATCCCTAGACCATTTGTTTGTGTTTTACATAGGCCTTGCGACTCAGCCCAACAAACTCAACCACCCTTGCCCTGGTCTTACTTTTATGCCAAGTTTTGAGGGGGGAGGAGGCGAGTTGAGGCAAGACTAGTCCTCTGGGGGTCGCTTATTGGCTCGAACAACAAGACAACCTTCAAATCGAGGTAGAGAGAATCGATCTTGGGACCTACATGGAACGAACCCAAAGCCCTTAATCAACTATGCCACCCCTTCAGACTGATGAAGCAACATTTTAATAGCATTTCTCACATGTATTAAAATTCTCACCAAAAAAATCCAAACCAAGAGACAAAGTGTTCAAAAGTTGTAGGGGGGGAGAATTAGATATAGTCATATTGTTTGTTTTACATAATAATGTATTATCTACTACTTCAACTTGACAAAGACTTTTACACACCCAAATTCATCATCCCACCTTATCTAATCCATTAGGTACCTATGAAAGCTCTATTTATAGGATTTCTTCCTATGACGTGGACATTACCAAGAATTAATAATGTATTGGCATCTATGGAAATCTATCCAACTGTACTTAAGTCATTTTAGTTAATCTTTTAGTATGGCATGCATTATAAAATTAAAATAACAATTAATAATTAAATTTATAAGTTTAATGGTTATGTTTTGACACACCCATATCCATCATCCCACCTTATCTAATCGATTACCTAGGATCAAATATTTGTATTTTTAAGGGTCTTTTCCTTATGACATGCACATTACCAATACTTAACTAATTTATTGATATATCCACATCTACTTTAAGTCGCTTTAATTAGCTTTCTAGCATAATAACAATGATTAGAAAATATTAAATGTTGTGTATATATTAATAACTTTGTATATACCTTCCTTGAGGGGTAAGACTTGTACACGTGAAAAGCTCATAGTAGTCAAGGGAAAATTGATAATATATTCCAAGCTGTCAGATCGAATTACATCACTCATTGCCTTTATTGTCATGCTAAGTTGTCTAGTTGGGCACGGAATTCTATACTTCCTCTTAATTTTATGATGATTTTGATTGCTTTCCTAAGTTAAGTCGACCACCTACTCCAATGACATGTCCTATGACCTCTGCTTACACCTTTTCTCTTTCATTGCAAACTCCACAATAAATGTGGGTTTGTATAATCAAACTATATATATAATTTAATAAAGTCTTTCTTAATTTTTTAATATTATATATACATACTCTAGAGTGTTTTCTTCTTTAAGTGTGGGCTATGTAGTATTCAAAGGTTTCTTCAATTGAGAGCTAAGGATTGATAGACATCTATTTAGTTAAACTCGTCTACAGTGTGACTCTAACCTCATCCCTCATGATGTTGATTTCTTCTTTACCTGTGGGCTATGTAGTAGGTATTTGAAGGTTCTTCAGTTGAGGCTAAGGGTTGAGGGACATCTATTCAGTCAAACTCGTCTACATTATGCCTCTGACCTCATCCCTTATGGTGTTGATTTCTTGCACTCAACATGACTTGATCCTTCGTAGGCTCATTTAAAACCACTTGACCTTACCTAAGAGCCCACTGACTTGAACACCAATATTAAATTGATAATCATCATAAATTTAACTTCTATATATAGATTCATAATTATATTAATTTATTCTAAACTAATGTCAATATGATTTCACATTCTTAAATATTTTTGTTGTCTATTAAAAATAATATTTTTTTGATGGTGTGAATTTTTTAATCATTAACATTTCAAATCACATTTTTAATTATCTTCTTTTACTTAAGTATAATTAAATAACTAATAAGATTTAAAATCATTTAAAAATATATTTAATAAATAGATAGGATGTTAATAGTATTTTAAAGATAATTATTTAATATAATAAATATTTCAATATAAAAATATAATGTAAATTTAAATTGTAAACTATATTTCTAGATTTAAAATAAAGTTTATTTTTACTTATTATTATTAATTTACTTTTATATATAATTGTAATGTTAAAATTTGATAACAATTTACATGTCAAATAATTAATGTTTAATACTAACAATAAATTTAAAAAGTAATATACTTATTATATTTTTAAAGTAAAAACAAAAGAAAAGAATTATCAAATTAATGAATGATGGTCTTTTGAGAAATAAAATTTACATACAAGATAAAATAGTTCTTCAAATTAAAATTAAATAAAAAATGAAATAATTCTTTATATAAAAAATAAAATAGTTCAAACTATATAGATGTATTTATGATATCTATATTAGTATAAGTAGAAGTTACATGTACATTTATGTATGTCATCTAAATATTTTTATTTATTTATCTAATAACTAGCATGAATATCTTAAATACATTTATCTAAAAAGCACCTATCTCAAACTATTTTATTTATTTGGAATTATTTTATTTTATATATATATACTTAGATACATAAATTTTTGTTTTTATTTTAGAATTATTTTATTTTATCTATATTTTTAAATTTTTTGATAATACAAGAATTTTTAGGGTGGTCTAAGGTGAAGCCATATATGAGGGAGGCCATCCAAATAGTCCAAACCCACAAGCTTAGTAGTCTAACAAGAACACGTCTATGAATACACTAGTTTAGTGAAGGTTTGAAACACCAATTAACTTTTGAAAAAATAACCATTCATTATTTTGATAATATTTTAAAAAGTATAATTATTAGTATATTCTTATATATTTTTTAATTGTTTTATATTAATATAGACTTAAAAAATTAAATATCTTTATATTTAAAAATTAAATAACAATATTAAATAACCTTTTTCACTAAACAAAAATTCACTTACAAACTTTTGTAATTACTACTAAGCAATAACTTCAATTAAGTAAAAGTTTATTTTGTTACATATTGTATTTAATAAACATCTTTTCACATTAAATATTTTATTATAATAATTTAAAATTTAATTACTTTTGAAAATCAATATTTATTTGATTGTATTATGAAATGCACTTTTAGTATTAATGATTTGTAATGATATTAAAATGCTCTTAATTAAAATTTAAATCCACTCTCAAAAATATAATAATAAAATTAAAAAAATATTATTAATTTTATAGTAATCATATACTCAAAACATATTATATATTAAAATTATAAGTTTTTTTAATATGTAGTATCATTATCTCCTCTTTCTCTCCCTATGCATGTACCCAGATTTTATTAATTTATGAATTATTTAAAAATGATCTTAAAACATTTAAAAATATAAAAATAAATAAATTCCTTAATAAGGTATCCAAAATATAAAACAAACTATATCCTTTCATCATAATATCAAATCTCTCATTATTCAATTTTAAATCCAAATTTGTCTACATTAATAATTTAATAATATCCACCTAATAAATGACACAAATATTATAAAATATATCTTTAAACGTACAATAATTCGAGCTTGGCGAGCACCCATGTGCGACTATAATCGAAAGAGCTTTAAGAATACCAATATTTTTTTAATTTTTAAATATTTTTTCTAAGACCAATAAGTTTTTTTAAATTTTTCAATAAAATAATTATTGTGTTGAATATTATGGTCTATTTTCCCATCAATATTATACCTAGATTTTCATCATTCAAAGAATCTACTCACGTCCCACTTTTAAAAAATTAAAAAAATATTAAAAAATCAAAACTGTCAGTTAGCCGCAAAATTGAATTTAATTTTTTACTGTGCAAAATGACAGCTTTTAACGTGGCTTTGACGCGGCTACTTTTCTATTTTATCTTTTATTGTAAATGTCAACAAAAAAAAAAGCAAAAGATATCAACCGTTAAAAAGTGAAGTGAAATTTGGCCAATCAAAGGCGTGTGATTTTACACAATATTCTATGTTTTAAATTCTCCTATAGTAAAAAATTGGAATAATATAAAGAAATTGTGAAATATTCAATTCTTAAGGTGAAAGAAAGAATGTTTTCCATTCAAATCTTAAGGTGAAAGACTAGAATGTTCTTTATCCATTATATTCTATTCTTTAAAATGAAAGGTCATGTAAGTGGGGTGTTTTATTTTTTATTTTATTTATTTATAACATGGAGGGAAGAGTATTTCTTGGATTCTTAAGATGAAAGATAGAATGTTCTACAAAGCAAAAAGCTCATGCAAGTGGCATTGTTTTTTATTCATCTTAGAAGAAAAAGTTAAATATAGGGAAGATACCAAAGGACAAACCTCTTTATATTGAAACTTGGTTTGTGGTTCAAAAATACTTGGTATTAAGTACCTTTGTTAGAAACTTTAACATATTCTTTGTATTATTGGTTGGATATGTGATGGGTCCCATGGTCAAATCTCACTATATCATTCAAGATTGTCCCATATGATTAGTTAAAGATAGAACCCAAGTTTATTTATGCCAGATTCATGGATTGTAAAGGCTCCTCCAATCCACTTGTGATTATTTTAAGTGGATAATGAGAACCACATTGTTGTTTGTTGTTGGTTTCCTTGTTTCTATTAACATATTTTTTAATAATTTAAAAGAATTATAGACATTATGTTTGTATGATCTATTGTTAATATACTGATTTTTTTTTTAGTTAGACACTTCTAATCACACTTTCTGATTCGTTATCAAGAAGATAAAGAATTTGGAAAGAATGATAACATTAGTCTTGAAATCTAATGAGAGATCACATATTATGTTGTAAATAAAAGAGATATGTATATTGTGAATGATCTGATGAATTTTATATAATATTTTTAGTGTATAAGGAAATGTAATTGCGAACAACTTGTTATACATGTTATCCTTTGTCATTGTTGGAATGATTTTATGTATTAGATTGTTTAATTTGAGTAAGTTGGTACTTTTCTTTCTTGCAATCTACATGGTTTCTTTTTTCAATTGTGATTCCAACATTGTAGTATTCACTTTCTCAAAATCACTTAGTTAGGTCAAGTAAACAAGATTAACTAGCTTGGGGAGACTTACCTTCTACTTGTTTGTTTATGAGATAGGGTTATTTAGGTGCATACTATTGAAAGAAGGGGTGTTATTTAGACATTGGTAGAAATTGAAGATCTCCATGAGATTAAAATGACATAAATCTGAATCAAACATAAAAATACCAATGTATAAGAGAGTCATGATATGTGGTAGAGGTTGTATGCAAATAAAATTTTATATCAATATGAATGAACACGATGATTACTACTATATGATATTGTATAAGAGCAAAATTGTACCTTTGTAGTTTCGCCTACATTATTGCTTCCAATTTAGTGTCCACTCCTTTAGCATCTTGAGTAGGCTCATTTTGGCCCTTGCATTAGCCTCTTTCCCTCTCAAGATGCTCCAACACCCCTTTTTAGTAGCCACCCTTACGTATCAACTTTGCATTGGACTTTGTGCTTTTCTCGTTCGCGTCGTTTTGTAGCATGACGTGTCCAGACATTAGCGCATCGCGTGGACGTTTACGTGCCACACTAGCATCCTATGACATGTAAACGCTCAGACGACCGTTTTTGAGCATGTTTTCCACTTGGCAGCCAAGTTTGTCGGTGGAAACGGCTCAAGATTCTTTGTAACCGCCCAGGAAGCTTCTTCTCTTCCTTTTTAATTCATTCTTTCCATCCATTTGCAGGTTGGAAGTCCTTCCAAGACTTGCTAGCATTTTTCTAGCTTCATTCTAGCTTTTAGCCTCACTCCATCACTTGCTTACAACTTGTTGTAACAACTTCAAGCTCTCTTGGCAACTCTCTTTGTAGCCTTCTTGGCCCTTGCAACTCCATTTTTATGCTTGTGAGCATATTGGGATTCCATATCCCCTACTATTTGCATACTTACTTCGTGATACAGGTTCTCCTCCTCAAGCGGTGTTTTCTTTTCTCACACGCTTATTCGTGGTGCGGGATCTACTCCTGAGCGGGTTTTGCTTTCACCATACACTTTGTTCGTTACTCTCTTCTTGGTTGTCCGTGGAGGTGGGAACACCAAAACGGGGGTTTGACTGAGGCAAACCCCTATACAACCCCAACATTCTCTCCAGATATCATGCGTGCAGGTTTTGAAGATATTTGTTTAGTGGAGGCTTCATCACCTGCACAGTTGTAAGCATTTCCTTTCTTCTCCTTACCTTTGTCATTTATACTTCTTTATCTCAATTCTATCACTTTCTGACATTTTATTGTATTATGTGTTTTTTAGCATTCAAAGTAGAAGTGGTTATTTACTCATTTTATGAGACATTCTCACCTTCTAGTCCTATGAGACGCCAGCACGCCGCGTCGTCGTCTATTTTCTATGCTGATGTCCTTTGGTCGAGAGCTCATCAGTTTGTCTAGAAAATATTTGTGACCTGATCTTTTGGAATCTAAAACTTCCACTCTTGTTCCATTGAGGTGGTATAGGGCAGTTCACCCCATGAGGTTCTCTGAATGGAGAGAACTCGTGAGTAGCAAATCCCCCTATATCACATTTTGGTGAACCCGATGTGAAGAACATTATTCTTCGAAAAAGTTGCAAATGGATTTAATAGCTTCTTTTGTTAGCTCCATATCTAATGTTATCCAAAATATTAATGATATTCCATTCAATGCATGTGATGGTGACTTGGCTCTACCCATATCACTTGGTATCTTTGATCCTTCTCACGAGATTCCTCTTGCTTCAAAGGATGTCTTGTCACAAGAAGATGAAATCATTGATACCTTCCTTAATGTTACTTTACCAACTCTTCATTCCAATGCAGTCTCTCCTAGAGACGATGCATTTGTGAATGATGAGACTCCTCTTCATTTCGATGCACTCTCTTCTAGGGATGATACATTTGTGAATGATAAGTCTTGTCTTTGTTCCAATGTGCTCTGTTCTAGAGACGTCGCATGTGCAAATGATGAACCTCCTTCCACATTTGATTCTCCTTAGATTGATGTTGAGAATGTCCCTTCAAATAACTATTCCACATTTGATCCTGTTTGGATTGATGTTGAGAATATGTATTCAGGTAATAGTCCTGCTAGTTGTAATAAGTCTGTAAATGTGGTAGATGTCTCTGCTACCCCTTAAGGGCCTAAGAGACTGATCATTCATGTGACTCCGGCTAGTCCCACTCCTAAAAGGGTTTGTGCTATCGATGGTGTTATGTTAAATAGCGGGTCTCCTGATCTTCCTAAGGCTCCCTCTTATAGAGCGGTAGCCTATACTTACGAGAACAATATGAATAAACAAACAAGACTTCCTCAAGCTCCTAAACCTACAACTAAAGCACCTAGTTATTACAATCTTGTCGAGCAACCTCTGGTTACTTCAGATAAGACCTCAATGTGGAACTTGCTTCGGTCTGCTCTGGTTTATCAAGGTATGTTTCAGGAAGCCTTGCAAAATATCATCTTGCCTTCTTCCACTAGGTCGACAGATGTTGATGCGTTGATGGCATATATTTGCACGGGTTCGCCGAATATTACGTTCTGTCCGCAGTAGCTCCCACCTCCGAAAGTACAGAAGCAAGCGGATCCTTTAATGATTATAGTCAATATTAATAAGATAGGCATTAGACGCACTCTCATTGATGTTGGTTTGACACTCAATGTATGTAGTATTGACCTACTGCCTAAGATTAATGTTGACCCATCCTCTCTTAATACTTCTCTTGTCCTCCGTGGGTTCGATAATGTCGGTCGACAATCCCTAGGCACGGTAGTCTTGCCTTTGAGGTTGGGACCTGTTACTGTTCCTACCCTTGTATATGTCATGGTAGAAATTTTCTGTGCAACCTTCTTCTTGGTAGACCATGGATTCACGCTATGGGTGTAGTCCCATCTACCTTGCAAAAATCTATTAAATTTATTTATAACAATCGATTAGTCACGATCAAGGCTGACCCTGAGGCTATGCACCTATGCGAGATGGCGGCTACTGGTCGAGCTTTAGTTGTGCCTACTCTTATTCCTTCAATATCTTCTGGTGTGTCGATGTTTACTTCAGTAGTACCTACTACAAAGGATACTCTTGAGACAAACATCCCTAAAGAAGATCCTTCTGAAGCAAGGAATTCTAAGTGCGCTCCTTCTATAAGGAATGCATGTCTTGGTGGTGATCGGGGCCCTTTAGACTTTACAGATTCCTTTGTTGGAAAATATAAACTCAACCCGATCCACTTAGACCTTCTGAAAACATCATCCACACCCACTATCAAAGATTATTATTCTTTTGTATCACGGGGTGGTGTGAGCAATGATTGTAATATCCTTAGTGTTGATTCTCCTTTTGAGGAAGAGTATTACGCTTCGGCTAAAGAAGATAGTGTTGACAACTTTATTAATAAGAATGATAGCGATCCCATAGAATAGTGTGACCCTCGTTGTTGGGATAATGCTCTTTATAAGGATCCACCTTCTTCTCAAGACCTACAAACACATTATGGCCCTAGCTTTAGGCTCATCTCTAAATGTGGCTATGAGCATAAAGGTTGTGGGTGCAACGAACAAGGCATTCGGGTCCCTATAGAATTTGTGCCTCATAAGCGTAACTGAGGGCCTGGTTACCTGAATGAAGAATCTAAAAGGGGACCATGGTTGAATGGTGACATGAATTCCACCCAACCTTGTTCTCGTGGATTGTTTTATCCTCCATTGTCTTCTACCTTTGTGCCTTCTTCTTGTGAGAAGTCAAACCTTTCCCCACAAGAGAAAGGTTTGCTTCCCGTTCCTCATTCCTTGTCTAAGCAAGAGTGTATTTTGTTGAGGCTTCTAAAATCCTACTTAATCACTCTTCCTTCTCCCACACAATCACTCTTCCTTCTCCCACACAAAATAAAATTCACAAACATAATGAAGGAGAGCATCCTTTCTGTGTATACCATCGAGTGCTTGGTCATTCCACTAGTAAATGTAAAGCCTTGAAGGATAAGATACAACAACTTAGTGATTCAGGTGCCATCAAACTCCCGTTTGATTGATGTACCTATCTCTACTTTGCTTGACAAGTGATATCGAGGTTCACCTCTATCTCGTCCAAGGTATTTTTGCATAGTTCTCCTCCCCTAAATGTTGGGGGCAATGATAACTTATTTCAGAGATGTGTTTCCTTCTCAAGGACCCCTCTCTTGCTATGTCTTTCAATTGAAGCGTCCCTTGAGTGGACCCCTTTTCTCTTTTGAAGGGTTCCCCGAGGGACCTCTTTGAAAGCCTTTCTTTCAAATGAATTCTTTACATCTAGCTTGGGGGCAACCTAACTAGATCTTACCTTTCAAACCGTGCGTCCCTTGAGTGGATCCCTCTCCTTTAAAAGGGTTCCCGAGGGACCCCTTTGAAAGTTTTTCGATCTGCGTGACCGACCGCTTTAGACATGTTATGTCTGTGGGTAGACATGTCGCTGCCTTTTGATGTGTTATATCTGCGGGTAGACGTATCAATTCTTTAGACATGTTCTATCTATGGGTAGACATGTTTCCGCTTTTAGATGTGTTCTATCTGCGAGTAGACGTATCGATGCTTTAGGCATGTTCTATCTGCGGGTAGACATGTCGTTGCTTTTAGATGCGTTCTATCTGTGGGTAGACGCATCGACGCTTCTGACATGCTCTATATACGAGTGGACGTGTCACCGTTGTAGACATGTTCTATCTGTGGATAGACGTGTCACCACTTTTAGATGCGTCCTATTTGTGGGTAGACGTATCGACACTTTTTGACATGTTCTATCTGAGGGTAGACATGTCGCCGCTTCCTGACTCTGCGGAGTCTGCTTCTTGGGGTTTCCTTCATGTGAGATTTCTTGAAGGATACCTTCCTTATAGGTCTACGAGTTTGTAAGGCACTTTCATCCTTATTCGGTGATACGGGTTTCCTCCTTGAGCGGGGTTTTCTTTTATTACCTCCTTTGTGGTGCGGGTTCTACTGCTGAGCGGGTTTTGCTTTCACCACACACTTTTTTCATCTCTCTTATCTCTTGCATATACCGGATCGAAGATATGCACCTTCTTCATCCTGAGTATATGTTCCCTCTCTCTTCATATTTGAAGTCTTCTATGTATTATTTGGGGACGACGCATAGTACCAAGACAACCTTTTACATCGAGGTCTCTTTACTTTGCTGACTCGAATCCTTTAGCTTTTTATGTTCTAACGTTGCTATTTGGTGTAGGTTTCTCTTGACTAATGTATTGGTTTTGTAGATCGTCAGCCTGGGAGCATGCTTCCATGGTTCAAAGAGTTATTTGCTTCCTCAATAGTATCCTTTTGGCATATGATGTTATTTATGTTTAGTAGATCTCCTTTAGCGTGCATATTAATATAGATGCATATGCCCGCTAAAGTGGGGGAAAAATGTATAAGAGCAAAATTGCACATTTGCAGTTTCGCCTACATTCTTGCTTCCACTTTAGTGTCCAATCCTTTAACATCTTGAGTAGGCTCATTTTGGCCCTTGCATTAGCATCTTTCCCTCTCAAGATGCTCCGCCACCCCTTTTTAGTAGCCACCATTGCGTATCAACTTTGCATTGGACTTTGTGCTTTTCCTGTTCACGTCATTTTGTAGCATGGTGTGTCCAAACATTAGCACGTCATGTGGATGTATGCGTGTCGCGCTAGCGTCTTGTGACATGTAAACACTCAAATGACTGTTTTTTAGCATGTTTTCCACTTGGCAACCAAGTTTGTTGGTGGAAATGGCTCGAGATTCTTTGTAACCGCTCGGGAAGCTTCTTCTCTTCCTTTTTAATTCATTCTTTCCATCCATTTGCAGGTTGGAAGTCCTTCCAAGACTTGCTAGCATTTTTCTAGCTTCAGTCTAGCTTTTAGCCTCACTCCATCACTTGCTTATGGCTTGTTGTAGTAGCTTCAAGCTCTCTTGGCAACTCTCTTTGTAGCCTTCTTGGCCCTTGCAACTCCATTTTTATGCTTGTGGGCATCTTTGGATTCCATATCCCCTACTATTTGCATACTTACTTTGTGATATGGGTTCTCCTCCTCGAGCGGGGTTTTCTTTTATCACACACTTATTCGTGGTGCAGGTTCTACTCCTGAGCAGGTTTTTCTTTCACCATACGCTTTGTTCGTTACTCTCTTCTTGGCTGTCCGTGGAGGTGGTGTTAGTGCCTATTTTGGTTGTCTCTCATTTTCCAGTTGTTTGCCTTTGATCTTCCTGAAAAATCTTTAGCTTGGGAATTTTCTATCATTTTGGCACATGGGGTAAATGGGCTCCCACTAGGGTTGAGCTCAACGTGCTAAGTGTTCATGTCTCAGATGGCTAGATCTTTCTTTTCTTCCTTGCCTTGTGTTTTTCTTTGTCTGGCGGGGGCGAAACTGGAGTGAAATCAGAATCAGGATATTGCCTTTGGTTTCTTTTTCGGGTTCCATTCCGGCCCCGGCTCCGCCTCTTCGCTTGTCTTTTGTTTTGTTTCCTTTGGCGGGCGTGGGATCGGAATGGGAATCTATTTTGGAACCTTTTTCAAGTTTCCTGTTTCAGGTTTTGTCCCGCTCCCAGCCCCGCGGCTTCTCTATCTCATGTCGGTTCCGGCTCCACCTCTGGGGTCTTTTACGGAGGTGGGAGCGGGATGGTTTTTGATCCCAGTCTCTTTTGTTCCTTTTTGTCCCCTGCTCCGACTCCGACTCCATGTCTTTCCTGTCTCTGACTCTGACTCCTTCTCTTTCTTGGTTCCGACTTCGCCTCAGTCTGGTCCCCTTGAGCCCAATTTTTTGTTCGTTACCGGCCCCTTGTTACCACTTGCACCAGCCCCCCATTGTGCCTTCGGCGTGACCTTTGGCTCTTGGGGTGACATCTTCCCGACTTTGTGATGTCTCCCCGAGACCCCTTCCTATCGGCCTGTATTCTTTGTGTCGGGGAGATGTCTCCCCGACTCCTGCTTTTCTCATCGACTTTGGTGGCCCCTTTGGCGCTCGGTGTGAATCCCCTTCGGCCGCGGTGACTTCGCCATGATGTCTGGCCGACCCGGCCATCTCTCCCCAATTTTATGATGCTTTCGGTGCAATATGCGGACTTCGACCGGAGGTCTCCCCGACTTCCTTTTGTTTGGCCTATATGTTTTTCCAACTTGGTGGCCTCTTGCCAACTGTGTTCAGTGATCGATATAACGTGTTTTCTTCGGCCAGATGTCTCCCCAACCTGATGATGTCTTGCCGATTTGATGAGCTCCTCGACGTGACTTTGTGCCCTTTGCTCACTGTCGCCCTGATGTCTTCCCGACACCGCTTTCTCTTGCCGATGGTGCTTCTTGTTGGGGTGTCGACATGATCTCCTACCGATTGTGCCTTCTCTCGCCGATGTGGCATTGTTGTCGCTGTGATGTTTGGCCGAGTGTGCCTAGTCTTGCTGAATGGTATGTTTGCTCAATGAAACATTGGGTTCTCGGCGTGTTGTCTTCCCGACTCTGTGGTGTCACACCGACTGGTTTGCTGGAAGTTGTGGCTGACGTGGATTAAACCAGGGATGCATTTATTGTGGTTGGTCACTTGGCTCGTGGCTCGAGAATGACGATGATGAATATTTCACAGGATCGACATGATGACCCCAATTTGGTCCTGAGCCTCGATTGTTGGTGCTGGTTGGTGCGGCAGAGATCAAATTAATTGCAGAATTAGGGCAACGAACTGTCTGGTGAGGAGAGGTGGTTGAAATGGATGGCTTATGCATTTATGGCCTTTGGATTCGTGACAATCGCACCCGCAGATTTCCTGGGATGGCATGATCGGTGTACCTTCCTGATTTGACTGCCATAGCCACCCATCCCTGTACCTACTTCTTCTGACCTGATCGGATCTGCGTCGAGCTTTCTCATGGATTCACTTGACGTGAACATTCAATGTAGTCCTGATGTTGGTGGTGGATTGGTGACTCAGCCTGCGTGTTGTTTAGGGTTTGTTCAGTTAACTACTGACGTGTAATGTCACCCTGGACGGTTGCTTGTTGCTCTCCCTGTTCCTATAAAGGGAGAATTCATGGCTAGTGTGGAGGGTTCCAAACTTTGGTGTTCAATTCCACTTTCTGAGTTCTGGGATTGGTCTGAGATAGGTTAGGGTTTAGTCTTGAGTCAATATTGAGTCTGTAAGCTGTAGAGTCTGAATTTCTCTGTAAATGCAATCAGTTTGTACAAGGAACACATGAAGACGCTTGTCTCTCATGCATACATCATTAGATTGTCTCCACATTTGTATGCTTTTAATCATTTGAATGAATGGCATAAGGTGTCTTTATTCATCTTCTTGTATTTCACAAGTTTGTGTTGTTTGTTGATAGGTCTGCTTCAAGGAAGCAGTTAAATCCTTTGAACAGATAGCAGTGATTACTTGTTTGCAGGTTGGATTTGGTAAGTAGAGTCTAGTTGATACAAGAATCTGGATTGTCAGTGTAAGGCATTGACAGTTGATGCAAGGCATCAACAAAACAAGATCCATTGATTGAGCTCTGTTTGCAGATGAATTCCATCTTTTGTGTGTGACTCCATGACCTTGGATTAGGCACTGATCTGTCTTGTGGCCTTGTTCCTCTCATAAACCTTTTAATCTACAAATCATTGAATATCTTTTGTTTAGTATGTGTCCTGCCTCCTCGTTGCTTCAAGGTTGAGCTACTGAGAATCTAGCCCCATTTGAGGTCCTCAATGCTTGACATCAGGAGTTATCTGCTATAAAAAGCAATGTCTGGTCTTGTTTAAGGCATTGTGTGGGTACACCCACCCTTGTTCTACAGAGCCTAAAGTGTAGAAGATTTTAGTCTAGTGCTGAATCTTGTCAGTTGGTCAAGGTCCTTCGAGCTGCCCTTGATTGGAGATGGCTACCCCATAGGTAGAATAGGAGACAAACCTGGTTTACAAGAAAACCACCAACAAGATGGCGACTCCACTGGGGATAAACAAGTTGTAATATAGTCTGTAATCAGAAGTTGGCTAGTGTGAGTTCTCATTTTCCCATCTGAGTCACCAACAAGATGGCAACTCCGCTGGGGAGTTACTCAGAAATCCGGTTATAAAGTGCCATATCAAAAGAGTCATATCAATTGCCATGTTGGTTATGTTTAAAGTTTGAAGAATCTTAGGCCTGGGGAAAAGTTTTGTTGCAGTGAACCTGAAAGCTACAAGATCTATGGTGCTCTGTCAAATGGAACTCAGAGAAAGATTTACATGTAAGTGAGCTTCATACCATTTGAAGCTCAATCCTCTGCAAAGAGGTGGCGACTCTGTCAAGGTGAACCTGTTGAATATTTGAAGATAGTTCCATGGCTGCAACGTTCCTAGGTATTCTTCATGCTTTTGAACATTTAAAAGAACTTTAGTTCCCTTATTTGGTGAGAACAAGCACTAGCATCAAGGGAAGTTTGAATATTGCAACTGGATAGTTGTAGAGGGATAGGTTTCATTTGCAAAATGCATTGTTGTCCTAATGCTCCCTCTACAAGCTATGATACCATGCTTAAGGAACACCATGAGGATGAGTTAGAGTCCTTTGATGACTCTCATTGCTAGCATGATGAAGAACAGAGCCAAGTGAAAAGAGGAAGTGGGAGTAGTAGTTTAAACCATCATTGCACTAATGATGTGCCTCCTCCTACTGAAAATGATATAGAGCAGTTGCAAGATGTGTTGAATGGTGAGTGTATCCCTTTGTATACACTTGATGAAGTTTTCACAAAATGTGACAATATGCAGAGCACTGGAGCTAGTTGTTTTCAACTTCAGGGTAATAAAAATAGTGAATATGACAGCTTGTTGTCACATAACAGTCAGCATTTTGAAAGTATGCCTGACTTTCAAATGCATAAGGATCATGTACATGTTTATAATGATGAATATGACAGCCTGTTGAGAGGTACTAACATGTTTTATCAGGTAGCCATTTGTGATCAAACTATGTTTTCATATGGTCTTGATCAGTATTCACAGGTATTGCCACATGACACAAAATCAAACAATCAAGAGTGTGGCAATGATAAAGTTTATTGGATCTGGTTTCCAGTTGAAGATAAAACTAAATAGAGAGCAAGTTTTCACTTGCACAGAGGCAATCAGATACTTGTGTTTGCAGGGGTGCTGTCATTCATATTGTTGTTGTTTGGCAGAGGCAAGCATGAGTTAGGGGAAACCAGCTCATTCTGCAGAATTGTATTTGACAGGGGTAAATGTTGGCCCTCATTTTCATTTGGTGGCCTGGTGTCATCAAATGAAACAAAGAATCAACAATGTGACTATTGAATTGCCTGTTCATGGACAATTCTCAAAGTGGTGCTTCATCTGAAGCATTTCTTTTTCCATGAACATTAGGTTAGGTTTTTGCTTTTCTGGTCGGTTTTGTTTTGTTGTGTCTGCTAACCTTGTCCGGTTAGCTCCTCGTTGTTTTGGGTTTCCTTTTGTTCTGGTCTACTCACCCTAAGATCTGAATTCTTGCTATGCCCACTAGGGGCATACATCCCCAACTGGAGCCTATGTTAGTGCCTATTTTGGTTGTCTCTCATTTTCCAGTTGTTTGCCTTTGATCTTCCTAACAAATCTTTAGCTTGGGAATTTTCTATCATTTTGGCATGTGGGGTAAATGGGCTCCCACCAGGGTTGAGCTCAGCGTGCTAAGTGTTCATGTCTCAAATGGCTAGATCTTTCTTTTCTTCCTTGCCTTGTGTTTTTCTTTGTCTGGCGGGGGCGGAACCAAAGTGAAATCAAAATTAGGATATTGCCTTTGGTTTCTTTTTCGGGTTCCATTCCAGCCCCAGCTCCGCGTCTTCGCTTGTCTTTTGTTTTGTTTCCTTTGGCGGGCGCGGGATCGGAACGAGAAACTATTTTGAACCTTTTTCAAGTTTCCTGTTTCGAGTTTTGTCTTGCTCCCGACCCCGCAACTTCTCTGTCTCGTGTCAGTTCCGGCTCTGCCTCTGCGGTCTTTTGCGGAGGTGGGAGCAGGATGGTTTTCGGTCTCGGTCTCTTTTGTTCCTTTTTGTCCCCCGCTCCGGCTCCGACTCCGTGTCTTTCCTGTCTCCAGCTCCGACTCCTTCTCTTTCTTGGTTCCGGCTCCGCCTCAGTCTGGTCCCCTCGAGCCCCATTTTTTGTTCGTTACTGGCCCCTTGTTACCGCTTGCACCGGCCCCCCGTTGTGCCTTCGGCGTGACCTTTGGCTCTCAGGGTGACATCTTCCCGAATTTGTGATGTCTCCCCAAGACCCCTTCCTATCGACCTGTATTCTTTGTGTTGGGGATATGTCTCCCCAACTCCTGCTTGTCTCATTGACTTTGGTGGCCCCTTTGGTGCTCGGTGTGACTTCCCTTCAGCCGCGGTGACTTCGCCATGATGTCTGGCCGACCCGACCATCTCTCCCCAATTTTATGATGCTTTTGGTGCATTATGCGGACTTCGGCTGGAGGTCTCCCCGACTTCCTTTTGTCTGGCCGATATGTTTCGCCGACTTGGTGGCCTCTTGCCGACTGTGTTCAGTGATTGATATAACGTGTTTTCTTCAGCCAGATGTCTCCCCGACCTAATGATGTCTTGCCGATTTGATGAGCTCCTCAGCGTGACTTCGTGCCCTTTACTCACTGTCACCCTGATGTCTTCCCGACACCGCTTTCTCTTACTGATGGTGCTTCTTGTTGGGGTGTCGACATGATCTCTTGCCGATTGTGCCTTCTCTCGCCGA
This sequence comes from Sequoia sempervirens, assembly GCA_007258455.2. Lineage (NCBI taxonomy): Eukaryota > Viridiplantae > Streptophyta > Pinopsida > Cupressales > Cupressaceae > Sequoia > Sequoia sempervirens. The sequence continues at coordinate 137,283 of VDFB02260913.1, read as the reverse complement.
TGTGGCATTGTTGTCGCTGTGATGTTTGGCCGAGTGCGCCCGGTCTTTCCGAATGGTATGTTTGCTCGATGAAACATTGGGTTCTCGGCGTGTTGTCTTCCCGACTCCGCGATGTCATGCCGACTGGTTTGCTGGAAGCTGTGGCTGACATGGATTAAACCAGGGATTCATTTATTGTGGTTGGTCACTTGGCCCGTGGCTCGAGAATGATGACGATGAAGATTTCATAGGATAGGCATTATGACCCCAATTTGGTCCTGAGCCTCGATTGTTGGTGCTGGTTGGTGCGATAGAGATCGAATTAATTGCAGAATTAGGGCAACAAACTGTCTGGTGAGGAGAGGTGGTTGAAACGGCTGGCTTCTGCATTTATGGCCTCTGGATTTGTGACGATCGTACCCGCGGATTTCCTAGGATGGCATGATCAGTGTACCTTTCTCATTTGACTGCCATGGCCACCCATCCCTATACCTGCTTCTTCTGACCTGATCGGATCTGCATCGAGCTTTCTCATGGATTCACTTGATGTGAACATTCAATGTAGTCCTGATGGTGGTGGTGGATTGGTGACTTAGCCTGCGTGCTATTTAGGGTTTGTTCAGTTAACTACTGACGTGTAATGTCACCCTGGCCGGTTGCTTGTTGCTCTCCTTGTTCCTATAAAGGGAGAATTCACGGCCAGTGTGGAGGGTTCCAAACTTTGGTGTTCAGTTCCACTTTCTAAGTTCTGGGATTGGTCTGAGATAGGTTAGGATTTAGTCTTGAGTCAATATTGAGTTTGTAAGCTATAGAGTTTGAATTTCTCTGTAAATGCAATCAGTTTGTACAAGGAACACATGAAGACGCTTGTCTCTCATGCATACATCATTAGATTGTCTCCACATTTGTATGCTTTTAATCATTTGAATGAATGGCATAAGGTGTCTTTATTCATCTTCTTGTATTTCACAAGTTTGTGTTGTTTGTTGATAGGTCTGCTTCAAGGAAGCGGTTAAATCCTTTGAACAGATAGCAGTGATTACTTGTTTGCAGGTTGGATTTGGTAATTAGAGTCTAGTTGATACAAGAGTCTGGATTGTCAGTGTAAGGCATTGACAGTTGATGCAAGGCATCAACAAAACAGGATCCACTGATTGAGCTCTGTTTGCAGATGAATTCCATCTTTTGTGTGTGACTCCATGACCTTGGATTAGGCACTGATCTGTCTTGTGGCCTTGTTCCTCTCAGAAACCTTTTAATCTACAAATCATTGAATATCTTTTATTTAGTATGTGTCCTGCCTCCTCGTTGCTTCAAGGTTGAGCTACTGAGAATCTAGCCTCATTTGAGGTCCTCAACGCTTGACATCAAGAGTTATCTGCTATAAAAAGCAATGTTTGGTCTTCTTTAAGGCATTGTGTGGGTACACCCGCCCTGGTTTTGCAGAGCCTAAAGTGCAGAAGATTTCAGTCTAGCACTGAATCTTGTTAGTTGGTCCAGGTCCTCCAAGCTGCCCTTGATTGGAGATGGCTACCCCATAGGTAGAATAGGAGACAAACCTGGTTTACAAGAAAAATCACCAACAGGTGGGAACACCAAAATGGGGGTTTGACTAAGGAAAACCTCTATACATACCCAACATTCTCTCCAGATATCACGCTTGCAGGTTTTGAAGATATTCGTTTGGTGCAAGCTTCATCACCCACATGATTGTAAGCATTTGATTTCTTCTCCTTACCTTTGTCATTTCTACTTCTTTATCTCACTTCTATCGCTTTATGCTATTTTACTGTATTATGTGGTTTTTAGCATTCAGAGTAGAAGTGGTTATTTATGCATTTTCTGATACATTCTCGCCTTCTGGTCCTACGAGACCCCAGCGCGCCACGTTGTCATCCATTTTCTACGTCAACGTCCTTTGGACGAGAGGTCGTCAGTTTGTCCAAAAAATCTTTGTGACCTGCTCTTTCAAAATCTAAAACTTCCACTATTGTTCCATTAAGGTGGTATAGGGCAGTTCGCCCCGTGAGGTTCTCTGAACGGAGAGAACTTGTGAGTAGCAAATCCCCCTATATCACAGATACATGTATCTATATGCATTCAAGTCATTAATACATGATGGTGCCAACATTGTTAGATGCATAGGACAATACAGAGGGGGGATGAATCAGTTGTATACTTAAAAACATTCAAACCCTCAATATCTTTTCAAACCGTTATCAACCATTAAACCTTTATTACACATTAGTGGAATGTAAACATATGAAATAGTAATGAAAACACATCCAAACACATAAGAACACTAGATTTACATGGAAAAACCAAGAAGGGAAAAATCATAGTGAGGATTAGCTTACATATATATGAATTGCAACACCAAATACAATTAGGCTCACTGCCGAGAAAAAGAAGAAAGGCTCACTACCGGGTAGCTTATTGCAAAGAAGAATGAAGATAGAAGACTATTTAGAGAGATTCACTATCTCAAGGCAACATGAGAAATCCACCACTGAAACTTTATGCCATCTACAACCTTCAGCTCACTTCTAGTTACTTCAAGCACACTACAAATGTAGACCCTTTTTCTCACTACTTCAAAGTCATAGGCATTAAGCTCACACTTAGATCACCACACTTAATCAAATTCACATCTTTCACACACATTCCATAGATACGCACATATCTCCAACAATTTATGTTACTTATATACCATCCATGACCTAAACAATCTCAATTAGGTCAGCCTTAATGAAACATATGCACCTAAAACATGCAATACCAAACTAGGTCAACACCAAATAGTTTCACGGTGGAAAGAAGTGAAGGATGAACACACCAAGGGTTAACTAGGACCCAAATCCACATCACCATGGTGCACTACTCAACACATTCACAATCCACAAGATACCTCCACAAATAGCGCTATCACGCCAAGTTGGACAAACTTGAACTAACACTACAAGTGACAACATACAAGCTTCTCTAGGCCATGCGGACCACACAACACTTCATAACATCCACATAACATCTCAAAATATTCCAACATCATCAGAATATTCTACAACTCTTCCACAACCACCTGAAACTGAGAACACCATTGTTCTGTGTAACCAAACACACTGCCACAAAACACAACTCACTAACCAACCTTGTAGAATACTTCAAAACCTAAAACCTCAAGAGAAGGAAGTTACAAACAATATAAGCTTGTTCCCAAATCTGTAAGACAAGAAACCTTACTGCAAAGAAATTTGGAGCAAACTCATTTCTCCCAGACAACCTTCTACATAGACAGACAAACTATCAAACACACTTTCACTGCAGAACGAGCCAAAACCTAAAACTTTGGATATATAACCTATGAACACCTCTGATCATCATGTCCAAACCACACGAGCATAGCTTAAACCATGAAGAATGTTGGAAACTTGCAGCCATTTAAAGACAATTTCCACATAACCCAAAAGAGAAATCTATGCAACTAAGTATTCAGAATCCACACAAGAGAATAGATAACATACCCATGAAAATAGACACAATATATACCTTGGGAAACCCTTAAGAGGGAAAAAACTAGCCTCCAAAAGCATCCATCTCTCATGTATTATTCAACAATAAATATTACAATACATTTTCAGAGTCTCCATGAACACCATTGAAGCATCAAGCCCTCTCCAAGCAATCCATGTGAACAAGCATGTAACCACACATCCCATGCCATGCTTCAAACCATCACAAATGATAACAAGAGCTAACATGCAAACTTCCCATCCTAAACAACTACCCTTGTGGTTGATTTTATAGAAGCAAGCTCCCACAAAACCACCAAGTGGTATTACACAAAACCATGTGACTAAAACCATGAGATTACAAAACCATGTCCCCATATTTAATATTGGGTATCTTATTTATTCATTTTCCCCAATATTAAATAATTACATTTTACAAGTTAACTTATGTCCCAATGTTACATACAACATAAAGTTTCCCCAAGAATAATTGCATCAAATACATTATGCAAGGTGTACAATGCACCTTTTCCTAACAAAGAAATGTGGAGCACAACACTAAACACACCTCTATCACACTGCTCACCCTTTTATTCAAATTTTCTCAAAAGCACTTGGAAATCAAGTGAAATTACTATAACTACAACTCTTATCCATCAATACATTAATGAAAACACCACAACACCTTATCAAATCACAACATATCCATACTAGCACTTGACAACAATCTCCCCAATTATTACAACACCATCATCCTTCCAACAACTCCAACACACAATCTCCATATAGTTGTCATCAATGACAACACTAGGAACATACTTGCAACAATCTCCCCCTTTATGATTGATAGTAACACCAACTCTCTGAAAAACCATCAACAACAAAAGCAACCAAAAACCAATAGCAACTCTGAAACAAGCAATACTCCCCCTAATTGGGGAAACTCTCCATACTCTCATTCTCTTGCTCCTGAACAATATCTCTTCATATGGTCTTTAGACCATATTCAAATAACTATCTCTTAAACAACTCTAGCTCTTTCTCCAGCTTTCTCCCCCTTTGACATCAATTTTTTCCTTGTTTTTTTCAAACTTTTCTTTTTCCCCCTTTGACATCAATGGCAAAGGGCCATAAACTCATCCAACTCTCTTTCCTTCATTAAACTCTTTTGCTCTCATCCTTTGACAATATTCAAAGGGTGCCATATGCACCTTTCATACATTATCTGCATAGAATTTTTTTTGGTTTTCCCTTTTGACATTTGCATATACCACTTTTACACCACTTACAACACCAGCTAGCAACTACACTGCACTCACTCTTTACTACATTCACTTTTTTTCACTCTCCCCCTTAGGGGCACAAAACATGCTCCATCTGATTGCACCAAAAATCAATACCACCCTACTCCCCTTGAGAGGTAGCTTTCAACATCAGTCCAAGACCAAGAATATATCTTGAAATGCTTCCCGGACAGATGCACCAACTTATGCATCTAATTGAAAGGAGGGGAAATAACCCCTAACTTCTACTAGAGATACTCAAAAGTATATTTTGGAAGAGCCTTTGTAAATATGTCTACAACTTGATCCTTTATAGGAACATATTCTAGCTTCACCTCATTCTCTACAACTTTTTCCCTTAAGAAGTGATACTGGGTTGAGATATGTTTTGTTCTTGAATGTATTACCAGATTCTTTGAAATGTTGATTGCATTTGTATTATCACATAAGATAGAAATAGGTTCATCATATGATACTCTGATATCCTTCAATGTTTGCTTCATCCACAACACCTGTGTGCAACATGATGCTGCTGCAACATACTCTTCTTCCAAAGTAGATAATGACATTGAATCCTACTTCTTACTTAACCAAGAAACCAATCTACTTCCAAGAAATAAAGTACCGCCACTTGTACTTCTTATGTCATTTCTAACACCTACCCAATCTACATCTGTATATGCACTCAATGAGAAATCAATATCTCTAGGATACCAAAGATAAAAGTCCAAAGTGTCCTTCAATTATCTAAATATCCTTTTCACTACTACAACATGAGATTATCTGGGATCTTCTTGAAATTGCGCCATAAGACAAATTGAATGCATGATATCTGGTCTAGTAGCAGTTAGATATAGAAATCCACCGATCATTGATCTATACTTACTCTCATTAGCCTTAGGAGATTCATCATTTTTTCTCTACTTACAACCAATAACCATAGAAGTACACACTAGTTTAGAATCCTCCATTCTAAACTTCTTCAACATTTCCTTGACATATTTTGACTGTGAAATGAAAATACCTTTTTTTGATTGATTGATTTGTAATCCAAGGAAGAAATTCATCTCCCCACACATTGACATTTCAAACTCTTTCTATGTTTCCTTTGAAAACTTCTTGCACATTCCTTCATTTCCTCCAAAGATAATGTCATCCACATACACTACTACAATCAATATTTGTTCTCCTTCAACTTTGAAATATAGATTGCTATCTACAGGACCTTTTCTAATCCTTGTGGCAACAAGTTCTTATCCAACGTTACATACCAAGCTCTAGGAGCTTGCTTGGGTCCATACAATGCCTTCTTCAACTTGCAAACCATATCAACATCTTATGAAAATTGAAAACCTTTCGGTTGTTCAATGTATACCTCTTCTTCCAACTCACCATTCAAGAACACAAATTTTACATCCATATGATATACTTTGAATTCCTTATGTGCTGCAAAATCAAAAAAAATTCTAATGGATTCCATCCTAGCCACCAAAGCAAATGTCTCCTAAAAATATATTCTTTCTACTTGTGAGTAGCCCTTACACACAAGTCTAGCCTTGTTTCTGACAACTTTTCCATTCTCATTCAATTTTTTTCTTGAAAACCCACTTACTTCCTATCACATTCTTATTTGTAGGTATTGGGACCAATTCCCAAGTCCGATTCTTCTCAATATTTTCCCATTCTTCTCTCATAGCCTTGATCCAATTCTCATCTTTGCATGCCTCAATCATTGTTTTAGGTTCCACCTCTGAAAGTAAACATAAATTTACTTGTTCCTCTATCATAGCTGCTTTCTTCCTTGTCAACACACCTTTTCTCTTGTGTCCAATGATATGATCTTCAAAATGATTCTTCTGCACATACTTAGGAGTCTTAGGGATCTTTTCTGGAGCTTCTTCCTCTTCAACTATCATCTCTTTTTCCTTCTCTTCATCCTTTTCTTCTTCACTACAAGGGTATTCATCAGATTCATATCCTCCTATCAATACTAAACTTTGCAGTGGTTCTTCATCCACCTTAACACTTGCACTTTCAACAATCTTCTTCAGCCTTTTATTGTAGCATTGGTAAGCTTTGCTTCTTGTAGAGTATCTAAGGAAGATTCCTTCATTAGATCTTGCATCAAACTTTCCTAGGTTTTCTTCATCTCTTTTCATATAGTATTTTCTTCCAAAAACTCTAAAATACTTTACAGTAGGAGGTTTACCATACCATAACTCATAGGGAGTCTTTGAATTATTCACTCTTGCTTGACCTATGTTAAGAATGTAGATTGCAGTATGAATTTCTTCTCTCCAATAGACATTTGGTAGATTTTCTTCCATCATCATTGTCGTAGCCACTTCTTGAATTGTTCTATTCTTCCTCTCCATAACTCCATTCTACTGAGGAGTCCTAGGAGCTGACAAAGGCCTCTTTATTCCATGATCTTTACAAAAATTGTTAAAATCATTGGAGGTGAACTCACCACCTCTGTCAAACCTTAAGCATTTAATTTTTACATCCATTTCATTCTCAACCATAGACTCAAATGATTTGAACTTATCTAGTGCTTCTGATTTTTCTTTAAGGAATGTCACCCAAGTCAATTCTAAAATAATCATCAATCAATAGCATGAAATACCTATCACCATATGAGCTTCTTATTCTGGTAGGTCCACACAGGTTTGTATGCACCAACTCGAAAGGACCTGTGGTAGAATATTCCTTAGTCTTGAACCTCTTAGTTTGCTTTCCAAACTGACATTCCTTGTACATTGCATTAATAGGCTTTGTAATCTTTGGTAGATCTCTCACAACACTAGTAGAGCTGATCTTTTCTAAGATGTCAAAATTGATGTGACCCATTCTTCTATGCCATATCCAACTTTCATTGATTTGAGATATAAATCATTTAGCACCACTACCTTTGAGTTGATAAACATTACCTTCTATTCTTGTCCCTGCAGCAACCAAAGATCTAGATCTTCCTTTCCTAAATTCACAACCATCATCTTGAAACACAAGATCATATCCTCTAATACACATTTGTCCTACACTTGGAAGATAATGTTAGAGACCCTTGACATAAAGAGCATCATCTATATTATGCTTGCCATCAAAACTAATTTAACCATTTCCACAAATCTTAGTAGACCTATCATCACCAAACTTAACAAGACCACCATCGTACCTTTGAAGTTTAACAAACTTACTCTTATCACTTGTCATATGATTTGAGCATCCACTATCAATTATCCAGTAATTCCTCTCTTCATTTGCATGAAAAGCAATCACCATAGTTCTTTCAATGTTATGACTTGTTATCAGAGCATTTTCCTTCACACATCTTTCATGATTAGCAAAATTAGTTCCAACTTTTAGAGCCATGAATAAGCATTCATCACTATCTGCATCAGGATAGTCAAATTCTTCATCATCAGATACACCATTGTCTCTTTCAACATAATAAATCTTCTTGACGAATTTTCCTCTATGATCCTTAGGTTTTTCATTTGTAACTTTGATTGGACATTTAGAAGCATAATGACCCATCTTTCCACAATTGAAACATGACTTGTTATCAGAGCATTTTCCTTCACACATCTCTCTCATGATTAGCAAAAAATCTAGTTCCAACTTTTAGAGCCATGAATAAGCATTCATCACTATCTGCACAGGATAGTCAAATTCTTTCATCATCAGATACACCATTGTCTCTTTCAACATAATAAATCTTCTTGACGAATTTTCCTCTATGATCCTTAGGTTTTTCATTTGTAACTTTGATTGGACATTTAGAAGCATAATGACCCATCTTTCCACAATTGAAACATTTAAAGGGTAACTTATCTTTGTATTTTCCAGTGCCCTTTCTCAATCTCCTTACAAAATTTTCTTCCACCTCATCAAGATAATTTGGATCTAATTCATCATCCTTCTTTGCTTTGCAGACTTTAAAAGCATTTTCTTTCTTTGTAGCATCCTGACCAAACTCTCTCAATTTATAAGAAATTAAAGCACCAAACATCTAATCTCTAGAATAATTATCCAAATTCTAATATTCCTCAATAGCAGAAACTTTAGAACTATAAGTTTTAGGAAGAGTTCTTAGTACCTTTTTCACAACTTCGCTTTCCTCCAGCTTTCCACCAATACCATTGATGGCATTGACAACTTCATCCACTCTGAGCATGTAGGAAGTAATATCTTCATATTTAGACATCCTTAGGGTTTCAAATTTGGCTTTGTAGTTATGTATATTTTCTTGCTTGAATTTATCATCTCCTTCATAAATACTTTCCAACTTTGTCCAGACGTCTTTGGGATAGAGATTAGTAGCGACCAGACACAAAAAAAAATTGTTGAGTCAAAGTAAGTATGTGGATACCATTTTGTAATGGTTTAGTACGCATGACTATAATCTAATGATTATTCTAATTTTGATTGGTACTAAGCTTGCTTAAGGCATGTGTCCTAAATCTAATGATAATTTTGATGAAATGTATAATGTGCTTTATGCTAGTGTTGTTGGTAGTTTAATTTATGCAATGGTTTGTATTGCACTAGATATTTACCCAAGTAGTAGGATTTTTGAGTAGATTTATGTCTAACCCTTGTAGAGTTCATTAGAGTTTTATTAGAAGGGTATCTAGATATTTGTGTGGAATTTCTTATTACTATTTGTGTTATTATGGTATTGATGATGTGGACACGTCATTGTACATAAAATAATTTATTGATGATGATTAGGTTGGTGACTTGGATAGTAAAAGGTCCGCTATTGGTTGTATTTTCTCTCTTTTTGGAGATGCAATGAGTTTGATCATGAATAAAAGGAAATTTTGAGTTTCTTTTTCCACCATAGAAGTAGAGTATATAACTACTATGTATGCCTCTAAAAAGGTATGCTGGACATGTATTATTTATATTGCAAGATTTTTAGAATCAGATGTGATAGTCAAAGTGCTATTTGTTTAGCCCAAAATCTTTAGAATAATGACACACTTTATAAAGAAAATGGCCAAGACAATTTTTTTTTGACATGGACCACTTAAAGTGATGTTTATGTTTTGAATTTTAAAATAATATAAACTAATGAAATGTAGAACTATTAACGTAGTTTATGTTTATAATTTTTACAATTAAAAAAAAAAATAGTTGGATTTTTTTATATATATAATTCTAAGAGAAGAATTTTGATTGTTATTTTTTTTTTATAAAAGTGAGGTCAATGGGATGTCACAAAAAAAAAAGAGAAAACACTTTTTCTTTGTGATTTTTCCTCTATAGATCACTTCAAAATCTAGTGCATGGAAAAAATAAATAAATTTGATGAAAATATTTTCTTTTTAATAATTCTTTAACTTCAAACTTAATTAAAATGTCATAGTTCATAGGATGCAAAATTTTATTTTACCATTTTAAAAAACCATACCCTCTCAATTTTTTTATCTCTTCTAGTGCATCATATATTTAAATAAAAAATTAATAAATTTTACCATTTTTTAGAATTTTCTAATTAGCCTTAGGTTTGATTATGATAACCTATTTGCAATAATTATTTAAAAAATTATAATAAAACTAATAAAGATATATAAAAAGTTAGATTCTAGACTTTGAGCTCTATAAAAGAGCAATTTTAAATTTTCATGAAAGTGCCCCTAGTTGGAGAAATCTAGAGTTGAAAATTGTAAATTTATTTTTCCTGAAAAGAGGGGTTGAGTTGCCACATAGGCTACAACATAGACAATTTTAGGTTAAAGAATTTTGATCGAAACACTCTTTTGCCCAATTTATTTTAATCAAAACAATGCATGTAAATTTAACTTTTTCCAAGTTTTTAAAAAAACATATAGCTATTTAATAGTTTCATGAAAAATAGTTTTTCTTGAAACTATTTGTGTGATGTAGGTGCCAAGTAGTTTTTAGTGAAACTATTTTGCCTAAAACTATTTTGTTGACCAAAAGTGTGACACAATTATGAACTTTTACCCTCCTTTGTATCACACTCATACTAAGCATATTGATGTTCAAATTAGTTTGTGTAAGAAATAGTAAGGTATTATTAAATAAGGTTAACACTCTAGATAATGTTGCAAATTTTCTTATGAAGCTAGTGACCATGGATAAGTTTTCATGGTGTAGGAAGGCCATGACCTTGATACTTGTACTTAGATATATTTATTTCACCTATAAATGCATTTGCAATATATAATGTTGAGTGGGAGAATGTTATATTTATTTTACATATGAATTTTTATAATATATAATGTTAAGTGGGAGAATGTTATGATTAAAGTGTCATTTACCTTGCAATACTATGTATTATTCATGTATCTCTAATACTCTTGAAAAATATACTTGAACACCTTGAGTGGAATTATAAATTAATTTTACAATTTAGATTTTCTCATAATCTTGATCTTAGTTGTTATATGCATCCATGAAGGAGTTGGAGTTAGTAGTGGTGGTTATGAAGCTATATCTAACTCTCTCTCAAACAACTCTAGCTCTTTCTCCAAATTTCTCCCTCTTTGACATCAATTATTTCCTTATGTTTTTTAGAATCTTCTTTCTCCCCCTTTGGCATCAATGGCAAAGGGCCATGAACTCATCCAACTCTCTTTCTTGCATTGAACTCTTTTCCTCCCCCCCTTTGACAACATTGAAAGGGAACCATCTACACCTTTCACACATTATCTACATAGAATTTTTTTTGGTTTTCCCTTTTGACATTTGCATATACTACTTTGATACCACTCGCAACACCAACTAGCAAATACACTACACTCACTCTTTACTACATTCACTTTTTTGCACTCTCCCCCTTAGGGGCACAAAATATGATCCATCTAACTGCACCAACAATCAATACCACTACCTACTCCCATTGAGAGGTAGCCTTCAACATTAGTCCAGGACCAAGAATATATCTTGAAATGCTTCCTAGACAAATGCACCAAGTTATGCATCTAATTGAAAGGAGGGGAAATAACCCATAACTTCTACCAGAGATACTCAAAACTATCTTTTGGAAGAGCCTTTGTAAAGATATTTGCAACTTGATCCTTTGTAGTCACATATTCTAGCTTCACCTCATTCTCTGCAACTTTCTCCCTTAAGAAGTGATACCGGATTGAGATATGTTTTGTTCTTGAATTCATTATTGGATTCTTTGAAATGTTGATTTCATTTGTATTATCACATCAGATAGAAATAGATTCATCATATGATACTATGATATTCTTCAATGTTTGCTTCATCCACAACACTTGTGTGCAACATGTTGCTACTGCAGTATACTCTGCTTCTGCAATAGATAATGAGAATGAATCATGCTTCTTACTTAACCAAGAAACTAATCTACTTCCAAGAAAGAAAACACCACCACTTGTACTTCTTTTGTCATTTGTACAACCTACCCAATCTACATTTGTATATGCACTCAAGGAGAAATCAGTATCCCTAAGATACCACAGACCAAAGTTTGAAGTTCCCTTCAAGCATCTAAATATCCTTTTCATTGCTGCAACATGAGATTATCTAGAATATTCTTGAAATCTAGCCATAATATAGATTGAATGCATGATATCCAGTCTAGTAGCAGTTAGATATAGCAATCCATTGATCATTGATCTATACTTGCTTTGATTAGCCTTAGGAGATTCATCATTTTTTCTCAAATTGCAACCAATAACCATAGGAGTACACACTGGTTTAGAATCCTCCATCCCAAACTTCTTCAACATTTCCTTGAAATATTTTGACTATGAAATGAAAATTCCTTTTTTTGATTGACTGATTTGTAATCCAAGGAAGAAATTCATCTCCCCACACATTGACATTTCAAAAAAAATCTACATTTCCTTTGAAAACTTCTTGCACATTCCTTCATTTCCTCCAAAGATAATTTCATCCACATACACTACTACAATAAAGATTTTTTCTCCTTCAACTTTGAAATATAGATTGTTATTTGTAGTACCTTTTATGAATCCTTGTGGCAAAAAGTACTTATCCAACCTTGCATACCAAGCTCTAGGAGCTTGCTTGAGTCCATACATGCCTTCTTCAACTTGCAAACCATATCAACATCTTTTGACAACTAAAAACCTTCTGGTTGTTCAATGTATACCTCTTCTTCCAACTCACCATTCAAGAACACATACTTTACATCCATCTGATATGCTTTGAATTCTTTATGTGCTGCAAAAGCTGAAAACATTCTAATGGATCCCATCCTATCCACCGAAGCAAATGTCTCCTCAAAATCTATTCCTTCTACTTGTGAGTAACCCTTACACACAAGTCTAGCCTTGTTTCTGAAAGCTTTTCCATCCTCATTCAATTTTTTCCTGAAAACCCACTTAATTCATATCACATTCTTACTTGTAGGCCTTGGGACCAATTCCCAAGTATGATTTTTCTTAATCTGTTCCAATTCTCATCTTTGCATGCCTCAATCACTGTTTTAGGTTCCACCTCGAAAGAACAAAAAAATACTTGTTCCTTTGTCATAGCTTCTTTCTTCCTTATCAACACAACTTTTCTCTTGTCTCCAATGATCTGATCTTAAAAATGATTCTTTTGCACATACTTAGGAGTCTTAGAGATCTTTTCTGGAGCTTCTTCCTCTTCAACTGCCATCTCTTTTTCGTTCTCTTCATCCTTTTCTTCTTCACTAAAAGGGGATTCATCAGATTCATATCCTTCTATAAGTACTAAACTATGCAGTGGTTCTTCATCCACCTTAACACTTGCACTTTCAACAATCTTCTTCAACCTTTTATTGTAGCATCGGTAAGCTTTGCTTCTTGTAGAGTATCCAAGGAAGATTCCTTCATCAGATCTTGCATCAAACTTTCCTAGGTTTTCTTCATCTCTTTTCATATAGTATTTGCTTCCAAAAACTCTAAAATACTTTACAGTAGGAGGTTTACTATACCATAACTCATAGGGAGTCTTTGAACTATTCACTCTTGCTTGAACTATGTTAAGAATGTAGAATATAGTATGAATTGCTTCTCTCCAATAGACATCCAATAGATTTTCTTCCTTCTTCATTGTACTAGTTGCTTCTTGAATTGTTCTATTCTTCCTCTCCACAGCTCCATTCTCCTAAGGAGTCCAAGGAGCTGAAAAATGCCTCTTTATTCCATGATCTTTACAAAAACTATTAAACTCATTGGAGGTGAACTCACCACCTCTTTCAAACCTTAAGCATTTTATTTTTACATCCATTTAATTCTTAACCATATACTTAAATGCTTTGAACTTATCTAGTGCTTCTGATTTTTTTTAAAGAAATGTCACCCAAGTCATTCTAGAATAATCATCAATCAATAGCATGAAATACCTATCACCATATGAGCTTCTTATTTTGGTAGGTCCACATAGGTTTGTATGCACCAACTCCAAAGGACCTGTGGTAGAATATTCCTTAGTCTTGAACCTCTTAGTTTTCTTTCCAAACTAACATTCCTTGCACATTGCATTGACAGGCTTTTTAATCTTTGACAAATCTCTCACAACATCAATAGAGGTGATCTTTGCTAGGCTGTCAAAATTGATGTGACCCATTCTTCTATGCCATATTCAACTTTCATTGATTTGAGACATAAATCATTTAACACCACTACCTTTGAGTTGATAAACATTACCTTTTGTTCTTGTCCCTACAGCAACCAAAGTTCTAGATCATCCTTTTCTAATTTCACAACCATCATCCTGAAACACAAGATTATATCCTTTGCTACACATCTATCCTACACTTAGAATATTATGCCAGAGACCCTTGACATAAAGAACATCATTTGTATTATGCTGTCCATCAAAACTAATTGAAACTTTTCTATAAATCTTAGCAGATGTATCATCACCAAACTTAACAAGACCACCATAATACCTTTGAAGTTTAATAAACTTACTCTTATCACTTGTCATATGATTTGAGAATCCACTATCAATTATCCAGTAATTCCTCTCTTTGCTTGCATGAAAAGCAGTCACCATAGTTCCTTCAATGTTATGACCTATTATCAAAGCATTTTCCTTTACACATCTTTCAGGATTAGCAAAATTAGTTCCAAGTTTTAGAGCCATGAATAACCATTCATCACTATCTTCATTAGGATAGTCAAATTCTTCATCATCAGATACACCATTGTCTCTTTCAACATAATAACTCTTTTTGACAAATTTTCCTTTATGATCCTTAGGTTTGTCATTTGTAACTTTGATTGGAAATTTAGAAGCATAATGACCTATCTTTCCACAATTGAAAAATTTAAAGGGTAACTTACCTCTATATTTTCCAGTTCCCTTTTTCAATCTCCTTACAAAATTTGCTTCCACTTCATCAAGATCATCCAGATCAGATTCATCATCCTTCTTTGCTGTGCAGACTTTAAAAGAATTTTCTTTCTTTGTAGAATCTTGACCAAACTCTCCCAATTCATAAGAAATTAAAGCACCAAACATCTAATCTCTAGAATAATTATCCAAATTATGAGATTCTTCAACAGTAGAAACTTTAAAACTATAAGTTTTAGGAAGAGTTATTAGTAACTTTTTCACAACTTCGCTTTCCTCTAACTTTCTACCAATACCATTGATGACATTGACAACTTCATCCATTTTGAGCATGTAGGTAGTAATATCTTCATCTTCAGACATCCTTAGGGTTTCAAATTTGGCTTTGTAGTTCTACATCTTTGCTTGATTGACTTTATCATCTCCTTCATAAATAATTTCCAACTTTGTCCAAACATCTTTAGCATATTTCAAACTTATCACTTTTCCAAACTTTCAAAATCAGAAAGACCACTCAAGATCACATTTCTTGATTTACCATTGTTTTCATAATCCTTGATCTCATCATCACTTGTCAGACTGACAATAGGAATAGTATATCCTTTTTCAAATAACTTCCAATCACCAAATCCAAGAGATACCAGAAAGGACTCCATCATAGCTTTCTAATAAGAATAATTTGTTCCATCAAACATAGGAGATTTGACACCCTTCTTGTGCACCATCTGGATCTACCTCAAGTGTTTAAGCTTTCTCCAAGGAACCATAACTCTGATACCAATTTTTAGATGCATAGGACAATTGAGAGGGTGGGTGAATCAATTGTATACTTAAAAACACTCAAACCCTCAAATATCTTTTCAAATCCTTATCAACCATTTAACCTTTATCATGCATTAGTATAATGTAAATATATGAAACAGTAATACAAACGCATCCAAACACATAATAAATCCATATTTACATGGAAAACCCAAGAAGGAAAAAACCAATGTGAGGATTAGCTCACATATATATGAATTGCAACACCAAATATAATTAGGCTTACTGCCCAAAAAAAGAAGAAAGGCTCGCTATCGGGTGGCTCATTGTTAAGAAGAAAAAAGATAGAAGAAGATTGTTATAGAGAGATTCACTATCTCAAGGCAACAAGAGAAATCCACTATTGAAACTTTATCCATCCACAACCTTCGGCAACCTACTTCCAGTAACTTCAAGCACACTACAAATGTAGACCTTTCTGCTCACTACTTCAAAGTCATAAGCATTAAGCTCACACTCAGATCACCACACTTGATCAAATTCACATCTTTCACAAACCTTCCATAGATCCACACACATATCCAACAATTTACCTTGCTTATATACCATCCATGACCTAAACAATCTCAATTAGGTCGATCTTAATGAAACAAATGCACCTAAAACATGCAACACCAAAATAGTTAAAAAACTAACACTTCTATAGTGGAAATAAGTGAAGGAAAACCACACCGAGGGTTAACTAGGACCCAAATCCACATCACTATGCTACTCAAAAAATTCACAATCTATGTGATACCTCCACAAATAGTGCTAGCACACTAGGTCGGCCAAACTTGAACTAACACTATAAGCGACCACATACATGCTTCTCTAGGTCATGAAAACCATACAACAACACTTCACAAAATCCAAAAAACATCTTAGAATATTCCACCATCATCAAAATATTTTACAACTTTCCCACAACCACTTGAAACTAAGAACACCATTATTTTGTGCAACCAAACACACTACCACAGAACACAACTCGCTGACCAACCTTGCGGAACACCTCAACACTTGAAACCTCAAGGGAAGGAAATTAAAGATAATATAATCTCGTTCCCAAATCTACAAGACAAGAAACCTTACTATGGGGAAATACAAATCAATCACATTTCTGACAGACAACCTTCTACATAGACAAACAAATTGCCAAACACAACTTTCATTGCAGAATGATCTAGAACCTAAAAATCTAGATTTATAACCTCTAAACACCTATTATTATCATATCCACAAAAAATGAGCATATCTCCAACCATGAAGAAATTTGAAGCATAACATTGAACACACCTCTATCACACTGCTCGCCCTTTTATTCAAATTTTCTCAAAAGCACTTGGAAACCAAGTGAACTTATTGCAACTTCAACTCTTATCCATCAAGACATCAATGCAAACATTGATGAAAACACCACAACACCTTCTTATCAAGTCACAAAATATCCATACTATAACTTGACAACAATCTCCCCAACTATGACAACACCAACATCCTTTTGAACCGTTGATTTTTGGCTCCTATGGGCTACTCTAGCTCTTCTAGGGTTTTTCACTTAAAAGGAGAGAGATAGGAGCAAAAATGCTAATGGTTCATTCAAATTAGGATGTGTGTGATGTGTGTGTGATGTAAATTAAGTAAACTAAATGCAATTAAGTGATCTAAATGACTAAATATGAATGCAAGATTAAGAATTATGCCTTGTTTGAAAACACACTATGATATGCAAACAATGAAGTAAATGAAGAAATAGTGCAGAACAGAAAGAGATAGAAAGAAACATAGTGCACTTGGGTAGAATGTGATGAATTTAGAATGTTGTGGATGTTGGTGGAAATCACTGATTTTTCACAGTGGGACTCATTCGCCCAGGGTGGCGAATCAATCCTCCTCCTAGTGAAAAAGTGTCAAAAGTTGGTTTATGACTGTCGGGATCCAGAATCAAACAAAATTCATATTTTCAATCCTAAGGTGGGACTCATTCACCATTGGTGGTGAATCAATCCTCTCCCAAATTTATGAAAAATCAGGAGACAAATCTGCAACACCAGATCTGGAAATCACTGATTGTTGGGTTGTCAAAGTCAATTCTGCAGGAAACAGACATAAAACCTTCTCCAAGCTTGAAATACACTTGAGTTGACTTGAAGCACCTTGTTGACTTGTAAACAAATATTCAATACCAAAAATCCTTTCAAATCTACACACAAAAGGCTGCAAACAAACATGCAATAGGGGAAAAATGGTTGAGGGTTAGTGAATAGGGGTTTGCCTTGGTCAAACCCCACTTTTGGTAATCAAACCCTTAATGAAATAAAGAGATAAAAGAGAATGATAAACTAATAACATGCAATTTCTATCAACTTACCAAACCCTTGATGATGCAAAATATGAAGTAATGTCAGTGGATGCTTCAAAGTGCTTGAACAATGCTTGAATTGATGTTGAAAGATGCTTGAATGGTTGAGTGAATATGTGGATGAGTGAACTTGATGAATGGGGGTTAAAATGGGGTGAAAATCACTTATTTATACACACTTGTGCCTTAGTTAACCATTCATACCTCATCATAGGCCGACATCAAGTGTATTTGAATAAAATCCTGAAAGAAAATTTAAAATATTTTGAATTTGGGGCCAAGGGGGACTCATTCGCCACCCATGGCAAATGGGTCCCACCTAGGACCTGAAAACATGTGTCGGGAAATATGTTGCATTTAATGTTATTTTTCAGGATAATATTAAAAAATACACTTAATTACAACTTATGAGGGCATAAAGGGGTCAAATAAAGCATGAGAAAGGGATAAATAGTGAACATGCCTATAAAAGCATGAAAGCTTGTTACAAGACTTTACAAAACTTCAAAATAGGACTTGTTAAGTGATGAAAAGGTGGTTTTTAGGTGAATTGTAATAAATAGAGTCTATAAGAATGTATAAATGTCTTACAACACTTCACAACACCTTCACAAGACATCGTTCTTTGAATTTTAGTACCTAAATACGCATGTTCAAGCCATGTTGCAACATAAAATCAGAGCAAAATAGGAAAAGCACCATGAAACAATACCTAAAAGGCCATGAAAATGACAAGGGCCATTCCTTTAAAGTTTGGGGCCTACATTACCATAATTCATTTGCATTCTTGGTTACTAGTGTAGCCTTGTCATTTATGTGATGCGTTTGTCACTTTGTGGATGACATTGGGTGTGATGTCCTTCATAAGTGTGATCTTTCTTAGCATATTACATTCCTCTTGGTGGCCTGATGCAACGCACTGCATCCCCTAAGTTGTGAATATACTATTCTTTGATTGGTCCTCTCTTGGAGACATTAGACACAATGTTCCCTAAGTGATTGAACTTGCATGAACTGAACAAGACTCCTTTGAACATTTTTTGCATTTTACATTTTACATTTTTACATTTTTACATTTTGCACCTTTTTCCACCTTGCATAACGCAACTTGCATGACTTTGGTACCTTTCTTTTTGTTCATGCCATTTTTTCCTTGTGGCACCTTGTTAAAGTTATCAGGCAGTATAACTTTAATATGGTTGAGCAGGAAGCCTTCTCACCCTGCAGACAACTAGTTATGTGGCCCCAGAGTGAGTGCACATTTCTCTTTTTCAAACAATCAACCTAGATCTAATCCACAACTAGCTGGACTGGCGATCAAAGTTTCATTCAATTGTCTCTTCTCAACACTTGTGTGTTCCTTTGTCCTTAATATGTTTAGTTTGCCATGGGGTCTTCATCATGGGGGCTTGATCAGCCCTCTTGATTGTTGTCATTCCATCTTGCTATCGTAAGTATATTTGAACCCTCCCCTCGATGTTCATGGCTACTTTAGTGTGAGTTTGAAGCAAGTTCATCCTCTCACCAAAGTGGGGGCTAAATGTTCCATAGAAAAAAGGACCTTGTCATTTTCATGGCCTTTTAGGTCTTGTTTCATGGTGCTTTACCTATTTTGCTCTGATTTTATGTTGGAACATGGCTTGAACATGCGTATTTAGGTACTAAAATTCAAAGAACGACGTCTTGTGAAGGTGTTTTGAAGTGTTGCAAGACATTTCTACATCCTTCTAGACTCTATTTATTACAATTCACCTAAAAACCACCTTTTCATCACTAAACAAGTCCTATTTTGAAGTGTTGTAAAGTCTTGTAACAAGTTTTCTTGCTTTTCTAGGCATGTTTTCACTATTTATCCTTTTCTCATGCTTTATTTCACCCCTTTATGCCCTCACAAGTTGTAATTAAGTGTATTTTTGAATATTATCCCGACAAACAACATTAAATGCAACATATTTCCCGACACATGTTTTCAAGTCCTAGGTGGGACCCATTCGCCATGGGTGGCGAATGAGTCCCCCTTGACCCCAAATTCAAAATATTTTAAATTTTATTTTAGGATTTTATTCAAAAACACTTGATGTCGGCCTGTGATGAGGTATGAATAGTTAACTAAGGTACAAGTGTATAAATAAGTTCTTTTCACCTCATTTTAACCCCCATTCATCAAGTTCGCTCATCCACATATTCACTCAAGCATTCAAGCATCTTTCAACATCAATTCAAGCACTTTGAAGCATCCATTAACATTACTTCAAATTTTGCATCATCAAGGGTTTGGTAAGTTGATAGCAATTGCATGTTATTAGTTTATCATTCTCTTTTATCTCTTTATTTCATTAAGGGTTTGATTACCAAAAGTGGGGTTTGACCAAGGCAAACCCCTATTCACTAACCCTCAGCCATTTTTCGCCTATTGCATGTTTGTTTGCAGCCTTTTGTGTGTAGATTTGACAAGCTTTTTGGTATTGAAGATTGGTTTACAAGTCAACTAGGTGCTTCAAGTCAACTCAAGTGTATTTCAAGCTTGGAGAAGGTTTTATGTCCGTTTCCTACATAATTGACTTTGACAACCCGACAATCAGTGATTTCCAGATCTGGTGTTGCAGAGTTATCTCCTAATTTTTCTAAAATTTGGGAGAGGAATGATTCACTACCAATGGCGAATGAGTCCCACCTTAGGACTAAAAATCTGAATTTGGTTAGATTCTGGATCCCGACAGTCAGAAACTTGCTCCCGACACTTTTTCACTAGGAGGAGGACTGATTCGCCACCTTTGGTGAATAAGTCCCACTGTGAAAAATTAGTGATTTCCACCAGCATCCACAACATTCCAGATTCATCACATTCTACCCAGGTGGACTCCGTTTCATTCTATCTCTTTATGTTCTGCACTATTTCTTCATTTACTTTATTGTTTGCATATCACAGTGTGTTTTCACACAAGGCATAATTCTCAATCTTGCATTCATATTTAGTCATTTAGATCACTTAATTGCATTTAGTTTACTTCATTTACATCACACACATACTAATTTGAATGAACCATTAACATTTATTCTCCTAACTCTCTCCTTTTAGGTGAAAAACCCTAGAAGAGCTAGAGTAGCCCATAGGAGCCAAAAATCAACGGTTCACCTTCCAACAACTCCAACACACAATCTCCATACTTTTGAAATCAATGACCAATTCCAAATTTTTTTTACATCAATGACAACACCAACAACATACTTGTAACAAACATGACCTAATATAATGTTACACGTTGTTACATCACACTCTTCGAGCTATCCTACCATTGGAACCTCATGTTTTCCACCTTATCATTAGTATTTTCATTGTAATATCCTACTATCTTGTACTTTCCTTGATATATATTTACAGTGGGGAAATCATACCTTCCGCCTTACACATTGTGCTTAAATTATTGGCATACCTTTCTCACTGGTCCACCATGTCTTCCCCTTGCATACCATAATTCCATTTACATAACTTTATCTTGGGGACATCATGTATTTCACTCCTTGACATTACACACCTACATTACTCTTAGTGTCATCCTTACTATTAGGTGCATAATTCTTTACTCCATTTAAAAAAAAATCTACCTATAATCATGCTACCACTAGATACTCATGTTTTCCCTTTCCCATTTTGTACTCATATTGTTGTATTAGGGGCATAGGCATTTTCTAGTGCCCTGTATACTTACACAAGTGATCCTAGACACTAAATGTCACACCATAATTACACTTTTCCTACGTTGGGGGAAAATTCTAGCTAGAGATTGTTTTATCATTATGGAAATCACATTTTATTACCACAAAATTTAATTAGTGTTGTTATTAATTTACATGATAATACACTTATACATTTATCTCTAGATCACATTTACTTTCATATACCATTTTCTTCTCCTACAATTTGTTGCATCCTCAACCACTTGTAAGGGAATACATTGACACTAGAGTTCTTATGTTGAGCATTCAATTAGTCATAGAAGCTAGACCAAGACTCATCATAGTGTCCAAACAAATAGTTATCACTTGACATGCACATGCCTCATGTGCTTATAATCCTATGGTCACTCAAATAAATCATCTACCATTTTTTAAAAAGTAAAATTCCTCAACTTTACTCATTTCATTTTGTTCCTATTTCCTAGATATATAAGAAAACTCATATTTTTGTACCTATTTTTTATTTATGAGATAAAATATATTCATGGTATTATTTTCCTTTATTTTGTAGGTCTCCATACAGATTGAATACCAAATAATGGATTTACATGATCACATTCTACATGGTCCATTCATGTATATGGACCTCAACGATATCCTTTTATATCTAATTATTTACCTTACATACATTTTCTGAGTGATGCATACTTTGAGGTAGATGATCATTCTAGGATTCACATGCATCTCAAAGTGGGGGTAAAATGAAATAGTGAAATTTGAATGCCCAAGTTGTTTCTCATTTAATTATGTACCTATTTTGGGAGAATACCTTAATAAATGTGTATATTAACAAATGGTGTAATATTGTGCAAAGTTGGGCTCATTATCCTAGCCTTTACCTATCCTAATATACATTATTTCCCACACACTTATTCACATCTACACTAGTCCCAAAAAATCTATTTCTTATTCTAACCTGATTGTTTTCATTCCTTGGTTCAATTCTACAAGTGTGAGTTTGAGCTAGTAGTCATGGACTTGACTTTAAAATTTTAAACCTCAAGTTCAAATTTAGCCAACTATCACACATTCCAATAGCTACTATGAGTTTCCTAAACACATGGTTGCATGATTTGATGTTATGTGATTTTATTTAAAGGAATTCATTTGCATCAATTTCACATCTTGCATTCGATCACTCTCTCTTTGTACAAGAATTTGAGCAAACAAATAGTGAAATACTTCAACTTGGTGCATTAAAACAAGTATAAATATGCATACATCATTTTAGTATGTGTGCTTGTTGTTTGTAGACCGTTTCCATACAATTTTAAGGGTTGACCTAGGTAAACATATCCACTTGAAACATAATAGCAATCCTTCAAATAATTATCAAATGCCACTAATTTTAGATAGCAAAATGAATAAAGTAGATAAATAACAATCATGAGTCACATGCTAGAGGTACACACTGAGTAGGGTCAAAAAAATTCCTAGAAGACAAATCCATGATTACAAACAAGATACTTACCCACAAACTTGATTCTAGATAGAGCAAAAGTCAAGTATATAATCTAAGGTAATATATAGACAAAAAAGCATCTTTTCTAAAGTAGCAATTGTCAAATATAGAATCTACATAAAAAACATTCATTCTTTAGTCATAAAGCTAAATACGATTTCTCTTTTACACTTGCTTTCCATACTTTAACATTTAATTTTAAAAAGCTTCAGCCCACAAACCTTCATTACTTAATCTAAGTTAATTTAAGTTGAGTTGTAAGCATTTCATTAAATTAACCTAATTACACTTAGGAATTCTTTTTGTCATTACAACTATATTCTTAAAGTATAATATTTATGAGGCATTAAAACCCATTTAATTGCACCGATAGACATTCTACAATGACAACAAGACACAAATCATCATATTGTAATCATATACATAAAAACCAAAACACAACCATATATTTAAAAAAATTAAAACTCTTAAATCACTATTAAATAAAATGAAATGATTCTAAAATAAAATAAAATAAATCCTAAATAAATAAAATAAATCAAAACTTATCTTAATATTTAAAATATTTATACTAATAATATTTAATATTTTAAAAAATAAAATATATTTAATAAAAAATCTGTCATACTAATTCAATAATAAAACTCCCTAGGACCTAAATGTGAATAACTATACAATAATAATAATTAATCTTATATATATAACTATAACTTAAAACCCCAAAAATACTTACACAACTTATAAAGTACAAGTCAACCCATAATAGAATAATAATATCATTTAACTAAAGTTTTGTAAGTCCCCACACCATGAAATTTTGACACGTACAAATCTTCCTTGCCCTTAACTAGGTTTTCGAATCAAATGCATGTCTTAGATATTACCAAAACATCATAATTGATTTAAATATTCCATCCTTACCTTCCAAGACTTTGCAACTATAAATCTCAATCAATCCATTCAACTTTAAGACATTGATGATGACATTAACATAAAAACTACTCCTTTTTATTTACAATGATAGAGGCATTTTCTATTTCCACTAACTATATTTTTATTTTTATATTATTTTAATTGAAAAAATTAAATGAGATTGGTATGTTATGATATTTGAAATTTTATGTTTTTTAGTTTTTATTTTTTTAACGAAGTTAAATGGTTCGTAAAGATTTAAATAGGGACTAAATCTTGTTGAGCATATAGGTTGAATATCAAATAAAAAGATAAGGTTGGGAATATGTTCCAAACGAATTTGGTAATATGGATGTTCTTCAAGCTTTGGATTTTAGTCAAGATAATCTATCATCGTGCATCTAATGACATGTGTCATAGGGTAAGTGTGTTTCCAAGGTCACACCAACCTCTAGATCTAACTCATCCAAGGAATCGAGTCTTTGAAGAGATGGACTATTCCTCTTCCAAAAGTTCACTAAGGACAAACTAAGCCAAACAATTCCAAATCCAAACAAAAATCCACAATGCCAGACACAAGATTGCATAGCTCAAATTTAGTGGAAGATAGTCTTCATTGATACTATCCCACATGTATGTATAAGTCAAGCTCCACCAATAATGTGTGGAACACTTATAAGGAAACACCAATTGTAAGGAAACCAATAAATCTCCATGAAGTAATCATTAATCAACCTCAAGAATACTTTCTTAGGTAGCATTCAAACTTGCAAACTTCATATTATTTAGAATGTCTTGAAACACTTTTTCTCTAAATGATGCCCTTCGGCTCAAATTGCAGTAGGCAAAAAATCCACCCTACTTGAGAGATTGACCCCCCTTACAAGACTCACTCTCAATGTTCTAAAAAAAACTCCTTATACATCACTCTTCCAACTCAGGAGCCTCTACTTTGCTTGTAACTCCCATAATGCCTCTTGCCAATAATACTCAATAAATGATCTCACATTATACCTCTCAACAATCTCTAAATATGAATGGAATAACAAGCTTGCCGCTCTTTATATGGATTTGGAAACTCAATTGAAATCCACATCTAGTCTAAGTTCCTATGTGGGATCTAATGACAATGATTGAATACCTAGATGCAATAATCTTCCTTCATAGTGCATCCCAAGGATAACCTCAGATATTAAATGTAGAACCCATAACAACACTCAAGGCATCTTAGCCCATTCATATCTTGGTGCATGAGACCCACTCATGCCTAAAATATTAAATGTTGTCTTGTATAAATCCAAGACACCTACATTATGAGTTTGTCCCTTAGTGTCCTTAATGTATGAATCCACCAAAGTTCTCACACAAGTACATACCCAACTAAGTCAAATGAACCCCAATAGTTTCGTCCCAAAAATACCTATGTGTTTGTTAGATCTTTATATAATCCTAAAGATATCATGTTTTCAAGTAAACAATTTAAGTCACTAAATTTACTTCACACATAATCCACCTCACCTGAAAACTTAACACATTATTCCATAAATCATATATAATTCTAATATAATTACATATTAGATATCCAATCTCAAATTAAATTAAATCACAACCACAACATACATTGAAACTTATATTAAAACTCCTGCAAACACCTTAAAAATTAGACTCACTAATCAATTAAAATTGTAACCCCTTACACCATAATATGTATGATGTTAACCCCAAAAAAAACTCCATGTTATTAGTCCAAATTTGATATTCAACTCATTACATAACATTAATATGTTTAGTTTCATATTAAAATTGAATGTTCATCCTTCCCATTTTCTATGAAGGAACAAACATATGAAAAATTAGATTTGTGCTTGGAAAACATTTCATTGCTATCATCATGTGTGTTGCTTCTTTCAATGACCAATATAAAATTAGACACCCAAAAAGTGTCCATCATATATGGATAAATATAAGTTGGGAAAGATAATGGAGAGCTTGGATTTTCTAAATCATGTTTCTTTCTATTCACAAATTTTAATTGTAGAAAAAAATAAAGCTAAAATCTATTCATAATGTGTAAAAAAAATTATTATGTATTTTGATATCCTTAAAATAATTATATGTAAAATATAAATAATTTTAATAATAGATTTATGATAAAATAATATTTCAATGTTATATCTAAAATAAATTTTAGAGTATAAAATTCAGATGAGAAAATTAAATTTTAAAAAAATAAGTAATTTTACATTATAGAATTAAAATTGAATAAGGAATTTATGTCAAAGTAAGAGCAAATATCACTTAATACAAAATACTCAAATAAAAAAAGGTTCAAATCTAATACTTGTATTCTTCTAACTTATAAAATTATATTATTCAATAAATAAAGACAACTCTTGAACAATAAAATTTCACGTAGTATTACAAAATTGAAAATTATCTAATATAATACACAAAACACATATGTATAAGGTTTCTATAAAGAGTTTGGAACCTTCTGGATGTGATTCTTAATTTCCGATTATAAATTATTTACTAAGTTTATCTATTTACTAAGTTTATCTACTAATTTTAATATTTATATTTAAAATTATGTCAAATAAAGACAATTATTTACTAAGTTTATCTATTTACTAAGTTTATCTACTAATTTTTAATATTTATATTTAAAATTATGTCAAAGTAAAGCAAATATCACTTAATACAAAATATTCAAATAAAAAAGGTTCAAATCTAATACTTGTATTCTTCTAACTTATAAAATTATATTATTCAATAAATAAAGACAACTCTTGAACAATAAAATTTCAATAGTATTACAAAATTGAAAATTATCTAATATAATACACAAAACACATATGCATAAGGTTTCTATAAAGAGTTTGGAACCTTCCATGTGATTCTTAATTTCCGATTATAAATTATTTACTAAGTTTATCTATTTACTAAGTTTATCTACTAATTTTTAATATTTATATTTAAAATTATGTCAAAGTAAGAGCAATTATTTACTAAGTTTATCTATTTACTAAGTTTATCTACTAATTTTTAATATTTATATTTAAAATTATGTCAAAGTAAGAGCAAATATCACTTAATACAAAATACTCAAATAAAAAAGGTTCAAATCTAATACTTGTATTCTTCTAACTTACAAAATTATATTATTCAATAAATAAAGACAACTCTTGAACAATAAAATTTCACATAGTATTACAAAATTGAAAACTATCTAATATAATACACAAAACACATATGTATAAGGTTTCTATAAAGAGTTTGGAACCTTCTGGATGTGATTCTTAATTTCCGATTATAAATTATTTACTAAGTTTATCTATTAATTGTAATTTAAAATTACATAATATTTATACGAACATGGCTTATTAAAATGGTGAGCACACACAACGATTACACTATTGTTGCATATGAATATTAAAAACAAAAAGGATAATATTTTGATTGAACTCTTCAGATGATTTTTACATTGCAATACATTTGGATTTTGTAAAGCCTTATTTTCCTGTGTCAACTACCCAAACTCCCTTATGAGAAAAACTAACATCAAAAAATTATTTATTCTAACTATTAACTAAACTATATAAACTAACTTATTTACTAAACATTGTTTTGTTTATTTATTTGTCTATCCTATAAACTAAACTATTGATGTAATATTCCAACATTCCCCCATTATTACATCAATTTGAACAAAAGGTGGAATGCTACAAGAGTTGAACATAACAATCCTTCTGGAGACTTTGATGAAACACCTCCACCAATTCTCTTTTCTCACCCAGGAAACACCAAACCAACTCCATCAACAAATCTCCTAATTGTCAAACCTACAAAAAAAATGTACATGAGAGAACATAAAATTTTCCCATCCTCCTTGCTCAATAAGAGAAAAAAAATCTCTAAAAGTTTGCACATCTCCTCTGAGTGTGTCAAAATCCCTCCTCTAGTGTTGCACATGAGAGAACAAACTCTCCTCTACGAGTTAGCATCTCCTTTGAGTGTGTCAATATCCCTCCTCTAGTGTTGTGGGAACCAATCACTCCTCCAATCTTGTGGGAACCAATCCCTCTATTTTACAAAATAACCTCAACTAAACATGAATATATTAACTAAACCC
The DNA here is from genome assembly GCA_007258455.2 of Sequoia sempervirens. Classification (NCBI taxonomy): domain Eukaryota; kingdom Viridiplantae; phylum Streptophyta; class Pinopsida; order Cupressales; family Cupressaceae; genus Sequoia; species Sequoia sempervirens. The sequence goes on along the minus strand of VDFB02260913.1, from coordinate 108,806 downwards.
ACAAAAACTTCCACAACATTGCAAGCCCCCTTGCTCCATAAAGGGAAACAAATATGAAATGATAATTCTCATGAAATATATCATATTTGAGCAAGAAGCTAGCTCAAGGTGATAAAATTCCTCCATCCTCTAATGCCTCCAGCCTCCAATAATTTTGTGGTTAGTCTTTACCTACCAAAGGTAACACTATACTTTTCAAAAGCCCAATCAACATGAATGGGATTTTTAAGTGCATTTGTGAAACTCGTAATGCAACGGGATGTCAAGTTCAACTAAAAATACTTTCGTACAATTGTGAGACCCTGCCCTTTTGTGATCCTATTGATTCTATGTGTCTTTGATGGTTCTTTTCCAATATTTTATGTGCCTCTATGTTTGGATAATATACTTGAGTAACTTATGAGTGATGGTTGTTCCATTACATCAATGATGTTCATATGCTTGACTATTATTAGATAAGGTTAACTGAATAATTCTATCTATCTAATGGTTATTGTGATTTCTCTGTGATAACCAGATGTGTTCTTTGATTTATTATGCTAGTATGAGTTGAATGAGATGTCCAATCATGATGGATTAATGGTTATTTAGTTGCTAGTATTAGCATTATGTATATTAGATGTGTTAAGTTATAGGGGTTATTGAGATGATTGCTTGGATGATGCATATTTATTTTCTCATGGATGGTATTTGGATATACTTATGGATGTTATATTTTATGTTGATTGTTCAATTTCATATGATATCCTCTAATGAGATCATTTTTATTGATGTATTATACATATTATGCTATGAAACTGCTAGTTGATTTGTGATAAAATGTTATTGGTTATGCTGGATTTATACTCTAGATATTGTGCAAACACTTTTTTTGAGTGCACAGGTGGGTTATAATGCCAATGGATGATGGGGTCATTTAGCCACTTATGTATTCAAGTGTGGTGTCAGACCTAGGCTTGCATGGAGTCTTGAGGTCTATTGGCCATGATGTTAAAAAATGTGATTTTTAGTGTTATGTGATAATGTGAAATTGATTATGTTATTTTCTTGTGAAAGTTTTAACCTTGTGACTTTTAAATGATTTTAGGAGGTCTAGGTTGTATTTTATGTTTGGGAAGTTAGCTTAGGTCTAGGCTATATAGGTTGGAATGTTACTTTTGTCATTTATAACTTTTTAAAAGGTGTTTAGACCCTCCCTTTTGCTCCATTTATAAAAGTGGTGAAAATGGGAGGTATTTGGGTGGTTGAGTTAGTTGTGGTAGGAAGTTACTCCTTTCTTCTCTTTAAAAATCTCCTTCATTGAGTGCATAAGGGTGTTGCTTGCTCATTTTTGTTTCTTTGTGATCTTGTGATCTTGTTTTGTTTTTGAGGAGAGAGATAATAAGTGTGTTGAGAAGAGGAGACAATGGTGAAGACTTGGAGGAGGAGGATTCTCATTCAAGGATTCTACCATTAGTGGGATAGTGTGAATTGAGGTAGGATGTTTTTCCTTGTTGATTTAAATGAAAATGGTGAATGTGTTTGTTCTTGGGATTTTGTTGAGGGTTTTTTTGAATGTGTGCTTTGTTGTGTTATGTGTCATTTTCTTTATGTTTTTTATAGGGGAGTTGACCCTCTCTTGCAAAGAGGCTGATTTTGGTCCTCCATGTGCAAGGGGTTGAGTGGGCACGGCTCCCATCAATGGGATTTCTTTCAGGGTATGAGTACCCATGTGTTATTCAGGGATATGAGTGCCATATCTACATACATATTGGATTTATTTTGGAGGGAATAGGTGTATACAATATCATACATATCATGTAGTACCAAGGATCATCCACAAATATATGAACAAATTTCAAACAAAACTAGTATATATAACTCCCTCAACACTAAATCCATAAATCACACAATTTTTCAAGACTCAATAAATGAAATATACTAAAGATCCTCCATATTGTTAATAAAAAATAATGAAGCACAATAATAACACATCACCATAAACATAGTGATCACAATATCTCCACACAAACTCCAACTCTAATGTCATGTAAACACAAACCTCCTAGAAGAAACACAAAACCATAGAGAGGACCTAAAAATATAAACCATGTAGCATGTCCTTCTACAACTTAGATATGAAAAGTATGATCTCCTTCACAAAAAACCCAAATAGAAAAGCATTATCAATATCCAAAGATAAACCAACTATGATGTAAGCCTCTCAAACTGAAGGAATATCAAACCGAATAATCAATTCCCAAAAACAATAGAATAATCTCTAAACTATCCTTTACACTCCTCATAAAATCCCTCTAGAACTAACATCCATAGCTCAAGACTCATTCCTATAAGAATAAAAGGGAAATATAACACATGCCAATAAATCCATAAATAAGCTCTCCAAAACTAGCATACATGGCTCAAGAATCATTCCCATGAAAAAGTAAAGCAGGAAATAAAATGCATCTAAAAATTAAGGTTGGGCAATACCCTATTAGATGATTCAACGTCAAGTGGACCAAGAGTGGGGAATGCGATTTCTCCTCAAATATATATCAAGCAAAAATGACTCTCTCCAAGAATAATCTCCTTAATATTTATATGTTGAACTCACATACAACCTAGGTGAGGACTCCTTAGTCTTTATGTTGAAACCTCATCAAAAAGAAATTATCTCAACATATGATCTCCATGAATAAGAGGTCTTCTAGCCTCACCCAAATTTGAAATCGGTGTAAAACCAATAATTTCATTAAACTCCAATGTAACACCACAATACCCAAAAATTCATAAGCAAAATGAGCACACCACTCATCAACCAAATTATCCTAAATAATTGTCAAAGCTCCAAATACATGATCAGTATAGTATCAAGAATTCTCCATGGTGTCATTATCTACATCTCTTCAAAAGGTCATTTGTTCCACATGAACATATTTTCTCCCAATAGCACATGTATCATGACAAAAATTTAATGTGTAATCAAGACTCCACCATGGCACAATAGAATACATCTTATAAACCAAGGATCATCTATCAAACCAAAAACTCATAACCAAGACCTCAACCAAACACTTTGAGAATCTTCCATAGTACTAAAATGTTAATATCTTCAAATCACATGAAGATAACCATCTCCTATCAATAGAACTCAAGATGTCAAATAAATCTCGTTCCATACAAGAAATAAGATCCAAGATCTCCTCCATGACACCAACAACCACTACAGAAGATCACCCATCAATAAATGATGAATCCACATCATTGCCAAAACTACCACTAAATCATGATACCAAGATACACATAAACTCATTATAACCATCTACTAAATTAATATCATACATGGCTCTCACACAGTCAAAGAGCTTAGCCACAACATTAGGGGCTCCCAATGTGTAAAATAAAACCACTTTCTTCAAGCTACAAATATACACCACCACCAACATATCACTATCAAAATATCTCATTAAATCATTTAAGAAAGTTATCTATTACATTGTGATAACCACCTTCTAATTGATTATTATCCTTGGGCCTCACAAAATCAAAGAAATCAAATGCAACATTAGGATCTCCCAAAGGGAAAATTAAAACCATGATCTCCATGCTAAGAAAATACACCATCTCCTACATTCACAATTTAGTCCAACACCAAAAAAATGCATATGCATAGCAACCATTATGTGCCAAGGCTCCAAGCATATGAGGAACATCCATGACACCATGATCACCAACAAATGTACCTACATTAAACTTCAATCAGTCCTCACACATTTACACCATATAGTCAAAAAATTTGGGTCCCTTAACATTTTTTTATCAAGTAACACCATCTCTCTACCTCATAATGACAGCCAAACTAATAAACCAAGTGACCAAACTAGGCCATCCAAATAGAATTTGCATCCACACTAAAATATCTATGGGTATAGATGACCCACATCTGATTTATATATCCAACATGCAAGTATATACAAATTCAACAATGCATCAATAACCATATCAACAAGAATATCAAAGATAAACATGTAATTTTTCATGACTTGAACACCAAACCACATTTAGATTTGATTTTTTGCAAACTCAAAAAGTACCACAAAAGGGAAATAACAAATAAATCAAACAAAAATATAAATGAACAAATTGTATATCAACATGTCTGAACTTGATTCATTGTGAAATGCTCAAAAATACTTGTGTCACTTATAAGAAGTCTAGAATTGGATATTGTATATACAAAATATGAATTGTCAAAGCAAGTAAAGAAAAACTAGCTCCTAACCAACATTTTCTATCCAAAAAAGTAAAATATGAAAAAACCTTTGATACCATAGCATAGTACTCATAAAGATATTTTTGTTGACTATAGAATGCAAAAATTTGACTCCTTGGATGAAAGTTATGAACTTTAGAAAAAATATCCTCAACTAAATTAAAATCAAACATTGGTGGATGTTGGGTGGCCCATTGGTGGTGTCATCAAATGAGGGGAATTGGGGGTTTTGGAATGGCTAGTGGCATTCATCTTATCCCCAATGGGTTGGAAAAAACTAGGAGATGGCCCTTTCCCACATCTAGGTGCTAGTATTTGGTTCACCATGTGATTGGAGCTCACCACCTCATAGGCCCTATTGACGTCAATCAGTGTGGCATTTTTTTTTTATAATTATAAAATTACATATCATTGTATGTGATGGCACAATCTCTACACAAGGTATCTGAATAATATCTTATTGATAGTGCCAAATATATATATTGGTGACTATGAAACATGAAATATGAATGTACAAACCATATGCTTGTATAGATCCATATAGAATTGACTAGAAATTTTCCGCATACCCCCAAAAATAGGCCAAATTTATTTTCTTGCAAACCCTATAGTACTTTATATGAAAGTATAGGTTTTTGGGCCATTTGGACTCAATAGTGAGGTTTTTTTTTCTCTAGGAGGTATCCAAAAAAATCTCGCCCTAAAAAATCCTCACAAAAAGAGCCTAAACAAAAACCCACTTTCCAAATCTTCATGAAACCTCATATTTTTTACAACCCAATTCTACAAACATATTTGTAATCTTGATAACTCCTTCATTATTTTCCTACAAAGTAGGGGATTCAACTATGCACAAATATCTACTCCTAATGGTTAACAATACCAAGGAAATATCCTCCCACAACATGACAACCTAGCTATAATATGAAATGAAAAGAAATTTGTAGTCATAATGAACTATTTCCACATATCCCCATTAGAAAAAATATACAAAAAATATTTAGAATCCACAATGCAAAATAATTGACAAACATATAATCAAGATGACACAAAATGTACCCTTAAAAAATCCCCAAGAGGGAAAACCTAGCTTCCAAAGGCACTCACACACTTAATGTATTATCTCATAAATAAATATTACAATGCACTTACAAAGTCTCCAAGCAAAGCTTCTAAATCATCAAGCTCTCTAATTACAATCCATGTGAATAAGAAAATGAAAATTATGTAACCATGCATCCCAATCCATGATTCATCTCTTCATATGTCCAAACTACAAGAGATGTTCAATCAACCTTAGCTAACAAGCCAAAGGTTATGATAGTCGACCTACCCAATCTCAAAAACTACTCATTTAATTTATTTTAAAGAAATAATCTTTCACAAAACCACCAAGTGTTATTACATAAACAATGTGTCTAATACCATGATCTTGCAAAACAATGCCCCCCTCATTTATTTTTTGGTACTATTTTTTTCTAATAATAAATATTTTTCAATGTGTACCCCACATTAAATATTTATCCCAATGTTACAACATACAAATTAGCCCCCAAGAATATCTAGCCCATGTGATGCACACATCCCTATATTCACTAGGTGCATCATAAATAATATTAATTTTTACATTATAAACATTATGTAAGGTGGACAACACATCTTTCTCCAATATTCTCTTACTTGTATATATTGCATTAGGGGTCAAAATTAAACTCAAAAATCAAGGGAATTACTCTTATAAATAGCATGTACCATCAAAATTGTTAAATGTTATCAAATCTTATCAGAACAGGATCCTAAAAGACTTATGTAAATTCTAGGTCTTAAATATTGTGTAAGAATTCTAAGTCAGATTTATACTTCTGTATTTTGAATGTGTTGATTGCAGAACATCTATCGATTTTCATGTCTTGCATATGAAGTAATGACGTCCCATTTATATGTTGGAGACACGCCTCAAGGAGAGACGCGTCTCATGAGAGGACGTGTCTCCACAAAGTGGAGACACGTCCGCTCATGGGACATGTCCCTTGAGCGCGCGGACTTCCTTAACAATCGAAGTCATTCGGTGTTTATCAAAGACTAAGATGTGTGTTTTCAACAATCATCTAATATAAATTTTGATTTATCTATTTACAAATTTTGATCAACATATGAAATTTGAAAATCTTATTTGATGGTTTTATATTTTAAGAATAGTTTGGTTAAATATAAATGATGATGATGCATGAATGCAATCATCATTTATATCTAACCGAAGCTATCTTAAATCAACACTCCCTCTTAGCTAGGGAAGATATTCCAAATCAAATAAGTGGAGATATCACCTTCACACGTGATATCGAAGATATGATATGTTTTTCATAAGATTGTCAAGTCACATCTTCATTATGGTATGTGCACTGACATCAAGTCACATGATGTCTACCATAATAATTCATGGCATATCCACAAATATTTATAGTTATCCACCATGATTATCTCTTAAGGATCACAATGATCTTCAAATGACATCAAGTCACATGATATCCATCAAAGTGTCCAAGAGATACTATCATGACATGTCCACAGATATCAAGTCACATGATATCTATCATGATAGTTCAACTCATCATTGTAGAGTCGTCACTTTACAATGTCACATACAAGTGTTCATTATTAGAAAGATCGTCACCTTTCAATAATGTACACAGGGGAGCGGGCCCAAAAGGTCATGGAGTCACACACATGACAAAAGAGTTTACACATTAAACATCTTTAAATATATTAGTACAACTTCTAAACAATTTTGAATTTCAAACATAATATCAAATTACATTTCAATCATACCAAGCTTCTTCCTGAAGTGTTCAACCTTGATTCGGGAGAGAGGTTTGGTGAGAATGTTGTTGTTTGATCATTTGTACTAATATACTCCAACTGGATCACATTCCTTTTTACCATGTCTCTTACATAATGGTAGGGGATCTCAATGTGCTTAGATCTATCATGGAATACTTGGATTTACAGAGAGTTTTGGGTGCTCTGATTATCACAATGAATGATAGTAGGATTCAAGGGCTCACCAAAGAGTCCCAACAAAATTTTGACCATCTTGCTTCTCTTGCCCCCAGAAGCTGATGTATTGCGGTCTGCGACTTTGACCTACCGAAAAGACTTTTTCTGCAGATCGAGATCATAGCCGATCCCAAACTGAAGCAACATCCTGATGTACTTTTCCGATCGGTTACACTTCAGCCCAATCTGAATCAGAGTATCCATGTAGATCTAGTTGTTCATTTTTGTAAAGGAGACCATATCCAATAGTGCCTTGAAGATATCTCAATATATGTTTCACAGCCATAAGATGAATTTCCTTTGGCTCACACATGAACTGGCTTAGAGCATTCACTGCATAGCAAATATCAGGTCTGGTGTTAAGCAGGTACATTAATGATTCAATCATTTGTCTATATAGGGTTGAATCTGCACACTTGGATTCTGCTGCTGCTTCTTTTAGTTTGTGAAGGTTGGTTTCCATAGGTGTAGACATGGGTCTACAATCCAACATTCCAAATTTCTTCAGGATATCAATAGTATACTTTCCTTGGTTTAGTATGATGCCATCTAGTTTTTTCTAGACTTCCAAACCTAGGAAGTAGTGTAAAATTTCCAAGTCTTTCATGTCAAACTCTGAAGTTAGATCCTTCTTTCTTTGAGCAATGAGGTGATCTTCTCCTGTTATCAGCAGGTCATCAACATATAAAATAATTATTAACATATCACCTTTAATTACCTTAAAGTAAAGATTTGGGTCTGCATCATTCTTGGAGAATCCTAGTCCCAAGAGGTAGCTGTCAATTCTTTTATACCAGGCCCTGGGAGCCTGTTTAAGTCCATACAGTGCTTTCTTTAGTCTGCATACAAGTGAGTCAGGTTTATGTATCACAAAACCTTCAGGTTGTTCTACATAGACTTCCTCTTCAATGGTTCCATTTAGGAAGGCAGTTTTTACATCCATTTGATGGATCTTCCAGCCTTTAGCTACTGCAATGGCTATCACTGCTCTCACAGATGTGTAACGGGCAACAGGTGCAAATTTTTCTTCATAATCAATGCCTTCCTTTTATGAAAAACCTCTTGCCACAAAACGTGCCTTATGTTTTTCTATACTTCCATCAGCAGCATGTTTGATTTTGAAGAGCCATTTAGAAGAGACAATAGATTTCTCTTTTGGTCTAGGTACTATATCCTATACATCATTCTTTTGAATGGACTGATACTCTTCCGTCATTGCGTCCTTCCATACTTGATGTCTGAAGGCTTCTGAAACACTGGTGGGTTCTGAATTTATGATGTCATTCATTAGAGCAATGTAGCTTGAGAACCGTTTGGGTCTTTTACTCTCCCTAAACGTTCCTTTGGGTGCTGCATGATTCTCAACTTCTTTGATCATCTTTCTAGCCCAAAGTGGTCTCTTCTTGTCATTGTCATTTGTATTCTCATCTGAAGTAGATAGAAGTTCATTTGGTATTTCCTCAGGATGCTCCCTCTGAATCTCAGGGGTAGGATCCTCGTCTAAGACTCTAGGTGAATAAGTTTCTATCTCATTTGAACTTCTTGCCCTTTTGAATGCAATGTCTTCTTCAAAGATGACATCTCTTCTCAATTCAATTTGTTCCTGCCTGGGTATGAAAATCATGTAAGCTTTGGAGGTTTCACTATATCCCACAAATACCCCTTTCTTTCCAGAAGGTTCTAGTTTGAATCTCTTCTCTTTGGGCACATGAATATAGACTGGGCAACCAAAAATCCTAAAGTGACTAATATCAGGTTTTATGCCAGTAAATGCTTCTTCAAGAGTTTTTTTTTTATCTAGATGAGAATGAGGACACCTATTTTGAATGTAGACAGCAGTTCTAGAGGCTTTTGCCCAAAATGAGGTTTCTATGTTCTAGTCAAGTAACATTGCTTTTGCAGCTTCTACAATGGTTCTATTTTTCCTTTCAGCAACCCCATTTTGTTGAGGGTTGTAGGCTACTGTAAACTCCCTCTTAATCCCAGCATTCATGCATAATTCCTTAAAGATTTCAGAGGTGTATTCTTTCCCATTGTCTGTCCTTAAAATTTTGATTTTCTTCCCAGAGAAGTTTTCAGTGAGAGCTTTGAACTCTTTGAACCTTTTAAGGATTTCCATTGACTCTTTACACTTAAGAAAATAAATCCAGGTCTTCCTAGAGAAGTCATCTATAAATATGACATAGTATAGGAAGCCTGCCTTGGAGGGTACATACATGGGTCCACATAAATAAGAGTGAACCAGTTCTAATACATTTTGGGTTTTACTCAAGCTATTGTGAAAGGATCCCTTTGTATTCTTTCCTAGGGCACAACCTTTACAAGCTCCTTCATGAGTTGGTTTTAACTTAGGTAATCATGTTACAAGTTTTTCCACAAAGGGTAGGGCATGGAAATGAAGGTGTCCTAATCTTCTATGCCAAATTTCATTTGAATTGGAAGTATCAAGGGTAAGGGCTTGCTTGACTTCAGTGCATAGTTTATAAACATAACCTTGTCTTACACCTATGTTTAGAGCTTTCTTTATAGTTGAGTTCTGAGGCCATGCCAGAACTTTCCCATCCATAAAGGTAACCCTATACCCATTGTCTTTAAGAGCAGAGATGGATATTAGATTCCTCTTTATTCCAGGTACGAATAAAACTCCAGTGAGTTGAAGGGAGAGACCATATTTCAATGTGATGGAAAAAGTTCCAACCCTTTTTACTTGATGTGTAGAATCATCCCCAATTGTTACTTCATCAGTCTCTTCAGTCATAGTGTCTAAGTGTTCTCTAAACCCTGTGATGTGCCTCGAAGAACCACTATCAATCACCCAGTTGTTGATATTGTTAGATACTTGATTTGATAAGGCTAAATAGAATACAAATTTCTCATAATCATGGTCTGAATTTGATTTTCCTACTTTAGCAAATGATGCTTGTTGATTTGATTTGTCAGGTCACTTCATTGCATAGTGCCCATATTGATCACATCTAAAACATTGTACTTGAGAGATGTCTTTCTTCTTCTTGAATGACCCTTTTCCATGGGAATTTCTCTTTCTCTTAAATGATCCTTTCCCGTAAGAGTTTTTCTTACCCCTTTTATTAGATGATGTGTTGAGCACTTGAATTTCCTCATCTATGGATTTTTGTTTGTTTTCTTTTGTTGAGAGTCTTGTTTCCTCTTGAAGGCAATCTGTTCTTAGTCTATCAAACTTGGGGAGTTCAGATCTCGCACTTATTCCTTGAACAAATGGCTCCCATGAGTTTGGTAGGCCTCCTAGTGCAATTGGTGTTAAATCTTTGCTATCAATTTGATATCCAATTGTAGATAATTGATCCCTTAGTTCAATGATCCTCATGAAGTATGCATTAATAGTTTCTCCTTTGTTTATTTGGACATTGTTGATTTGCCTCTTTAATGCAAGAGTCCTACAGGTGTTGTTTATCTCATAGGTGCTCTCAAGGGATTTGAACATTAGATATGCAGTTTCATGTTTTGCTAGAATAGGTACTATGTGGTCCCTAACTGCATCTACTAATATTTTCATGGCTTTTTCATTATTCTCAATCCATTGAGTTTTCTCAGGATCATCCTTTGGTTCCCCCTTGTTTTCTTTCACAAATGAGTCTAACTTATTTTCTTTGAGAATCATCATGATTCTGAATTTCCATGAGGTGAAGTTGTTTGCTGCCTCAAGAAGATCTTCAAATCCGATCATACTTGACATTATGAAGAATGTGAAGTGAATTCGATTTTTCAAAAATACGAATTTTTTTCTAAGAATCTGATATCTAGATTTGATTTGGATTCACTCAACGTGGCTCTAATACCATGTTAAATTTTATCAAATCTTATCAGAATAGGATCCTAAAAGACCTATGTAAATTCTAAGTCTTAAATACTGTGTAAGAATTCTAAGTCAGATTTATACTTTTGTATTTTAATGTATTGATTGCATAACATCTATCGATTTTCATGTCTTGCAAATGAAGGAATGACGTCCCATTTATATGTTGGAGACACGCCTCAAGGAGAGACGTGTCTCATGAGAGGACGTGTCCCTTGAGTGCGCGGGCTTCCTTAACAACCGAAGTCATTCAGTGTTTATCAAAGACTAAGATGTGTGTTTTCAACAATCATCTAATATAAATTTCGATTTATCTATTTACAAATTTTGATCAACATCTAAAATTCGAAAATCTTATTTGATGGTTTTATATTTTAAGAACAGTTTGGTTAAATATAAATAATGATGATGCATGAATGCAATCATCATTTATATCTGACTGAAGCTATCTTAAATCAACAACAACATCCATGGGTTCCATGTGCTCCATCAAAATACCTGCAACAATAACTAAGGTGACCACCATCTCAAACATGAACTCTCTCATCCTTCATCATTCCAATACACAAAATATAAGATCCAATCCAAAGAGATGTCATACTAAATATCATATAGAAGCATGAACCATGACTCAAAATAATATCTAATCATGACTATTCAACTTTCCTTTGTGGTGTTGGCTTTTCCTCTAGATTTGGGTGCTTTCTTTATTTTTGGGTGTTTCTTTGTTGGGTTGCATGACTCTTGGCCATGAAAATTTTATTTTGACACTTGAAGCATATTTAGATAACATAGATTTATTATTCCTTCATTTGGTCATATTTATTTTTCTATCAAATATCATCTATTCGTTTGATTGTGTAATTGGGTTGTGCGACAAAAGACTCAACCTCTCCAAGTGATTGATTGTTTATTTCTTGTGGATAGTTATTATTCCATGTGGCAATTATTACTTTTGTCTCTACTATTTATTAGTGTGGCATGGGTTTGTGGCATTTAAAAAAAATCATTGATCAATTCTTTATCCTAGGACAATTACAAGTCTCAAAATGTATGGTTGATCATAATCAAATCGTTGGTGATAGGAGCTAAAAAATTCATTGAAAAATGATATTATTTATTTTTTTATTTTATGTTGAAGAGATAGCTCTTTGTAGGAATATTTTAGAGAGTAGATCAATGGATTCCATGGGCTGAAGGAATTATTGAAAATATATCCCTCTTGTGAGGCAAATTGTGGAGAAATTTTTCTTTGTTGAACAAAGAATCTAGAGAGAAATTTGAGAGCCAACAACCTCAAGAGAGAGTTTAAAACATTACAATTTGATGAAAGGTTTTTATTGAGTAAAATAATTGATGAAATCCTTGTTGTTTCAACGAGTGAGAGGAGGGGGCTATAGGAAGTAAAGATAGATTTTGTAGCATGTTTAGAATTTTTGTAAGAATATTGTGATTAGCTACAAGAATAATAAATTATTTAGTTTTTAATTACTTGCTTCCACTAAGCATGGGTTCTTGTGGGATGTGTATGTAGGCTACTAGATTGGGTTGTCCTTGAGTGGATCTCCTAATCTATATTACATTAAATGGGGTATTGGTGATAATATTTTGGATACAATTTTAGACACTACTAATCAATCATACTTTGTGTCACCTATATTATAAAAGTATGATGTAGATGATGATCTTATGGGGTGGAAGGAACTACAAAGAAGAAATATTGCCCCTAAAATTCCATCAAAAGGGTAAATGGTTCTAAAGTAATACAAGGAAAAGGGTAAGGTATGATATTCTTTTCATATGTTTCTTTTATACATGTTACACCATTTGGGTCCCAAAATCACTAATCACACTCCTCGAGGAATTATTCTACATAAGAGCTAGGGAAAGTCATCTTGAAGGTGGATATTCTCTCCTTCACTTTGGGCTCAGCTAAACCTAGGAGGGTGTTCCTAGAGGTATCCTTAACATGAATAATCATAATTGAGGATAAATAAACTAAAAATATTGTAGTAGTATTTAGTATATGCTTGACACCAAAGGTTTTCACTAGGCCATACTAACCTACTACACATAAAACTTATTTTAAGATAAAAATTTCATTGCACAAATACAAGATGAAGGTATGAAAAACATATTTTTGTAGGCTAAGAACTCTTATGGCTTGCTATAGATGCTTCCTTTGATGAATCACTAAATTATGAGGTCCATACAAACTACTAACCTACTCCTAAATATTTATGGTTTTGAGAGTATGGTTGACTATGAATTTCCAAGACTGATGCCTAGTCTAGTGGGTTACAGAGTCATAATTTACCAAGAGGAACAACACTTTAAAATTATAACAAAATATGAGTTATAAATTTACACACACCAAAGATATGATATTAAACTAAACATAATTAAGAATCCATCTCCAAAATGTAGAAATCAATATGAAAAAAAAAAACATACCATTACAAAGCTTGAAATAAATTGAAATACTATGGCATTCATCAAATCTATTATAACCATACCAAAAAATGTGGTAAGAGTGCATCAAATATAAGTTCCACCAAATATCTACAAATCTCCATGGAGACGTTCAATAGCTGAAATATTTTACAATACAACGGTCTCCTTGTGATTTACAAAAATGTGTTGCTCTCTAAAAAATAGACTTACAAGAGTTGAAACCCTAAAAAATCCTCAATATTTGTAGTCTCACATGGAAGCAAAAATGACCAACCCTTTATGTAGAGAAAAAAATTATATATAATTTTATTTTGTCACCTAATTTCATGTGGAAATTCAATATAGAATGGGAGGTATTAAATGTGGTGTGTGGGACAAGAAAAATCCTATGGAATATGTAGAATGGATAGTTTGGAGCTTGCATGAATATCAGTGATAGTTGGAACTCAACCATCACATTCATGAAAAAATAGAATTAACCATTCACCATTGAAATTTCATGTAGATATGTGACCTTATGATGAACAATAATCTTTAGGCAAGAAAGCTTAGTTGAATAGTTGTAGGGGTCAAATATGATCACTAATGGAATTCTAGAAAGATCTAGCGAATGATAAAATCATTCTAGAGGGAATGCAAGACTTTGATGTGGGACAAGAGGTGCAAAATTATCCTTTAGGACTATAGGTTAGGAAGGGACATTACAATGGAAGTCTAGAAGTCTATCAAAACTCTAAAGAAGACAAAATTGAGAAAAGGAAGCACTTTGGAAAAAATGTGGGATCTCACTACAAAACTAAAGGTCAAAAGTATAAGTATGGACAAGATAAAGAAATAAGTTTGAAATTCCACAAGAAAAGGATTATAGGGAATATGAGAAAATATGGAAGGGCAATAAGTCTAAAATTGGAAAGATGAAATAGATGAAGTTTGGATGAACCTACAATTCGATGAAATAGAAGCGAAGTGAAAGGGGAAAATGTAGAAATGGACAAAAGGTCAAGAGTTCAAGGGATGATGGAAGAATTTTGTTGAAAATCCACAAAGGGATTAGAAATGATGTGGGAAAAACATGCAAAATTAATGAAGGGAAGTGGAGATAGAACTAGAGGAAGTCAAGATATCTAAAATTGCAATAGGATTCTACAAAAAGGGAACTAAACAAAATGAAAGAAACAATCAGGGAAGTAGCGGTCTAGATGTATGGAGGTAGATGGAAAAAGGAAGATTTTTTGTTATAAATATGCAAGTCTACAAAATTCTAATATGGGATTCAAAAGTGGAGAAAGACAAGAGGTCAGAAGGAAGAATGGAATGGGAAAAAGTATAAACAAACTACACAAGTCTACAAAGCACATGAAACTTGACTGGAAGTTAGGAATACAAAAATATGGGGATGCAGAAAAGGATGAGAGAACAAGAGGTTGAGACAAAGAAGTTGAATTTCAAATATTCATCAAAAACCTACAAACTAGTGGAATGGAGGAAACTTGAAGGAAATAAGGTACCTAATAAACCTAGTGGGACCAATAGTCAAGATAAGATGCTAGATGACTGAAAGAAGTTTCAAAGTCCACTTAAACTCTATAATTTCACTAAAACTATAGAAGTTGAATAGAAGATGTCCAACACTCCAATGAAACCCCACAAAACTTCTAAAAAATTAACATAACTCCCCCAAACTTTTTTTTTTGAGTTTTGGTAAGTTACAAAAAAATTGACCAAACAAATACCTATTTGAAAATTTCTTAGATCATTTTAGATGATGAGAAAAATGAGGCCTGATGCACAAGGGAATTGAGACTCAAACGATTTTTTGCATATTCAAGTTGAGCCTTAACAACACCATTATATGGTTTGTTATAACACATAATTAGATGTGTTTTAATTGGCATTTTCCACTTTAGTTTGGGTTGGAATCTCCCTATAATACCCCATACTTTTAAATTGAAAATTTAGAAACATGTTTTGATAAAATATAGTTCTAAAATTTATGTCAGTGCCAATTAAAAAATTAATATTAAATAAAATATTCAATAATAAGTTATGCTAATTAAAAAATTAATATTAAATAAAATATTCCATAATAAGTTATCAAAAAATATCTATGTACTAAAGATTGGAGTTAATGATCTAATTCTCAAAAATGATGGAAAGATTGTATTTGTATATGTGTTGCGATAAAATGTCAATCAATAAAAAATTAAAATAAGAATTTTCAAATTTGATTAAAAAGACTAAACGTGAGAATTTTATTTTACAAATTTAGAAAATTTATAAACTAGATCTATATGGAAATTTTCATAACTCATTGATAGACATTGTCCTTAAGTTCTTGATCATTTGTTTAGTATAATTGACACAAATTAAAAAATATTGGTTTTGGTGGTCTAGTAATGTTGAAAAGTGGGATACACTATTGTGTTATCACCCCATATCAACCCACAACAACTACCTCTAATCATGCATCCAACCCACTCAGAGCCAAGTCCATGCATCTTACATCACAACCTCCATTTACCTTCTCTGTCATTTCCCATACTCCAAAGACCAAGCTTGTTCCCACTACCACTCTGGATATGTTGGCGGCCCCTCATTTCTATAGATTTTTATCTCTTTTGGTGCTATGATTTTCCTACGACAATAATCAACCTAAGTCATTTGCCTCTAGGGTTTGTATGTTTTGGGCTTGAATGTGTATGTTGTATGTTTAGATGATGTTTGTTGTTTTGGGCTTGAACGTGTATGTTGTATGTCTAGATAGATTTCTTTTGTGTATGGAAGTTGGTCTTCAATTAATGCTTCATCAAATTTTTATGCCAACTTGATTGTGTCTCAAGCATTGAGTGCATGGAATGTTCCATGCCTTAGCTAAATTCATGGTTTATTTAGCACCTTAATTCATATTGTTAGCCCACGCACATCCCATGCTTAATGAACTAATCCACAACTTTGTCCAGTTTTCTTACCACTTGCATCATATTGCCCCACTAGTCCCTTGCTCTCAGCCCCCGGTCACAACTTCCTCGGTCTTTGTCTTGTAGCTCTACTTTAAATCTACACCCGAATCCATATTTAACCACTTTATCTTCTTCTCCACGTCTATGCTTAAGGTTAATCTAAGTCTAGTTGTTAGCTGATGTGGAGTCCACTTCTCTCTTATGGTGGGTCCCATGAATTCCAATGTAATAATGAATTATATTTGGACTACGAGATAGCATCCATTTTTCACTGCCTTTAAATCTAAGGGTTTCTCGGACGTAGCTGCCCTTATGTTTTCCAATTTAATGGAGCTTTTAAGTCTAAGATTACGTATTTCATCTATGGGGTAGTTTATCTACATTTCTTCTAGTGGACATATGGACCAATTGCTCGATGCCATGTGTTTCTCTAGTGACATGGTGAGTCTAGGTCATTTCATTAGGGTGTATGCACACTAGGGTCATTTTTTTATTTAGATGATATATTCATGAATGTAGGAAAGACTCTTATCCATCAACTTGATTTCAATAAAACAAAAGTCAAGTACATAATCTAAGATAATCTAATACATAAAGAGGCATCTTTTCCCAAGCTAACAATAGTGAAATCCAGAATCTACATAAAAAATCATTCATCTTCAATCATAAAGCATAAAACTAAGTACGAATTCTCCTTTACACTTACATTCCATACTTTAACATTTACTTTCAAATGCATGAACCCACAAATCATCATTAATTAATCTAAGTTAATCTATATTGAAATGTAAGCATCTCATTAGATTAATCTAAATTAAATTTAGGGAATTTTTTCTTTACAATTATATCCTTAAGTCTAATGTTTACAAAAATTAAAATCCTACTTTAATTATGTCAAAAAACATTCTATAATGACAACAAGACACAAAATAACATAAAAACCAAAACACAATATATATATATGAAAAAATTAAAACTCTAAAATAACTTTTAAACAAAAATATAACTCAAAATTTCACTTGATATTTTTAAATATGTATACTTAAAATATTCTAATAAAATTTATTTAAAAAAAATAGAATTATATGTAATAAAAATCTATAAATACTATAGATCACTTAAGTTTAATAATAAAACACCCTAAGTCCTAAATTTGTATATTTTTATATATTAAACTTATTAACTTACCCAACTTACAGATTACAAGTCAACCCATAATAGAATAATGTCTTTAAACTAAAGTTTTCAAGTCCCCACATGTACTTCAAGTTGAGAAGACCCACACTATGAAATTTTGACATTTTAAAATCTTGCTTCCCTTAACTAAGCTTTCGAATCAAATCAATGAGAGTATCATCACAACTATGTCTTAAATATTACCAAAATATCATAATTGATTTAAATATTCCATCCTTACCTTGGAAAACTTTGCAAGTAAAAACCTCAATCAATCGTTTCAACTTTAATTAGAAGGAGCTGTCATGTTGATTATGGCATTAACCCAATTGCTATCCAAGTGTAATGGAGCTAAATTTTATGGGAAAACATAAAAACTTCTCCTTTTTACTTACAAAATAATGTATTTTTATGGTTAATTGAAATGTTGTTATGGGATTAGTATGTTATGGTGTTTGAAGTTTTATGTTTTTTAGTTTTTAATTTTTAGTTTATTAGTAAAGTTAAATGGTTCAAAAAGAGTTAATTAGAGATTTAAATCTTTTTGAGTATATAGGTCTAACATCGAACAAAAAGATGAGGTTGAGATCCCACTCTAAATGAATTTGGTAGTATGAAGTTTCTTCAAATTTGGGCTCTTAGTCAAGGAAAATCAATCATCATGCACCTAATGTCATATGTCATCAAGTTAGGATCTTTTCAATGTAGCACCTACCTCTGGATCCAAGTTGTCCAAGGGACCAAGTCTCCTAATAGATGGACTATTCCTCTTCTAAAAATATACTAAGAACAAACTAAGCAAAAAAATTCCAAATCCAAACACAAGATTACACAACTCAAATTTGGGCGAAGATAGTCTTCATTAATACTATCCCAAATGAAAGTATACATCAAGCTCTAGTGATAATTCTTAGAACACTTACAAGGAAACACCATCCACAAGGAGCCCAACAACTCTTCATGAAGCAAGCATCAATCACCCTAAAGAACACTCTCTTAGGTAACACTCAAACTTAAAAACTTCACATTATTTAAAATATCTTTAAACACTTTTTCTCTAAATGATGTCTCTTGACTTTAATGTAATATACAAAAACCCACCCTACTTGAGAGATTGTCCCCCCTTGCAAGACTCACTCTGAATGTTTTCAAACAAACTCCTTATTTTGGTCCCTTGAGTTACAATCCTCTACTCTACTTGCAACTCCCACATGCATCTTGTAATAATTATCAGCAAATGATTTCCCAACAATCTCTAAAATGAATGCAATAATGAACTTGTGTCTCTTTATATATGATTGACAACTCAATTGCACTCCAAAAATTGTCTAAGTTCTCAAGTGGGATCTAACAACAATGGTCGAATACCTAGATCCAACAATCATCCTTGATAGTGCATCCCCAAGACAACCCCAAACATTTAATTCAACCCCCATTACAATATTCAAGGATTCTCAACCCCTTCAAATCTTCATGCATGAGTCTCACTCGTGCCTAAAATATTAAATGCTCACTTGTATAGATCCAAGGCAACTATATTCTAAGTTCACCCCTTAAAGACCTTAATGTATGACTTCGCCCAAGTTCCCACAGAAGTGCATACCTAATTCTCTAGAATGACCCCAATATTTCATCCAAGAAACTCTATTGTGTGTGTTAGATCTTTATATCTCAAGGGTGTAATTTTTCAAGCAACCAATGTAGCTCACCAAATCCACTTCGCATATAGCATGCCTCATCTAAAAAACTTAACACATTATTTTGTAGGTTGTGCAAAAACCCAGTAACATGTCAGGCATTCAATCACAAATTAAATCAAGCCACAACACTCATAGCATGCATTAGAACTCACATCACAACTCATTCAAATGCCTTATCAGTTAGAACCATCAACCTCAAAACTTACAACCCCTTGCTTAGATAAACAATTTTTTAGTTAAAATAATATTTTGATGTTATATGAAAAAAAATGTGGTATATTTTTATTGTTTAAATAATGAATGAATGTCTTAGATAAAATGTATAGTAGAGAAATCATATGGATGTAAATGAGAAAAGTAAATAGAAAAATAAGCAATCCTTCCCTATGGAATTAAAATTGAACAAAGAATTTATGACAAAGAAAGAGCAATTATTACTTAATTCAAAATACTCAATAAACAAAAGGCTCATATCTTATGCTTGTATTCTTCAAACTTGTAAAATTTTATTATTCAACAAATAAAGACATCACTTGAACAATGAAATTTCTTGTAGTGTCATTAAATTGACAATTACCTAATATAATACACAAAGCGCATATTTATAAAGTTTACATTGGAATCCTACATGTAATTTTTAATCACCAATTCTAAATTATTTTGTTAATTAATCTCTTAATTACAATTTAAAATTGCATAATAGTTATATAATCACAACTTCTATTGAGCTAAAAATCCATGTATCAAATGTAGAATTTTCACAAGTAGTTGCTCAATCCATGTGCCCATTGACCTCGATTGAGCTACAATTTTATCTAGTTGTGTTTATGTATATTATTTTGAACTAAGAGGTTAATGCTTCAAGTTTCCCTAAATTGGGAAAAGGCTTAACCAAGTCAACTTCTCACATGTTCTTTTAATATTGTCTTATATTCAACATCACTCTTTATTTTATTTGATTATGATGTTATAGTGGCTCCCACTTGATTGAAATATGCTTCTCTAGCATTCTTTTTAAGAGACGTTTCTTTTATTTTATACTTGTTATTTTTTACTATTATTTTTTTCTTTATTAGGTGGTGGAATGACAACTTGAGCATATAGCATCCCTTTTCCATCTCTTCTTCATAGAGTTTAATTATTACCTTCTTTATTCAAGGTTTTTGAAGTAAAGAATAGATAACTATAAGATTCATAGTAGGTTTAAGAAGTATTTTTTCCTTATTCCATAATATCACCCCTCATGGACACTCTTCCCATTATCCACGATTTGATAATGATGTTATAGTGGCTCCCACTTGATTGAAATATGTTTCTCTAGCATTCTTTTTAAAAGACATTTCTTTTATTTTATACTTATTATTTTTCACTATTTTTTAATTTATTAGGTGGAATGACAACTTAAGCATATAGCATCCCTTTTCCATCTCTTCTTCGTAGAGTTTAATTATTACCTTCTTTGTTCAAGGTTTTTGAAGTAAAGAATAAATAACTATAAGATTCATAGTAGGTTTAAGAAGTATTTTTTCCTTATTCCATAATATCACCCCACTCATGGACACTCTTCCCATTATCCACAACCACTCCCTTCTTATGGAAATATATCTTTCTAAACATCTATGATTTTTTTACTAGGAGGATATTTTACTGTAAAAGTACATGCAACATGCATTCTTGGAATATTGATTGGTGGATGATGAAGATTGAATGGGCATGCAAGGATCCCAAACATGCCTTTCATAATTTTATTTCATTTTTTATTTTTTAAAGTGTAGAGCAAGGTAGAATGATGGAGTGTGACGCATGTGATTTTGGAGAGCATGCCTTAATCACTTTTTCCAATGGGCCTAAGGTAGGAAAGGCATAGTACATGTGCTTTAGTGTGCAAGGGTAGACAAAAAAATGACTATAGGGCATGCTAGGTGCACCTATTTCACTTTACAATTTTGACTTTAACAATAGGTTCTAAAGGCTTGACACTTAACTTCATTATGAAATATTAAAACACCTTCACAATAATGATCCACAAGACAAATTTATGATAACAATGTAGAAAACTCTTTTACAATAATAGTGACCTTGAAAATTTGAGTAAACTTTTGACAACAAAAAAGATATGTAATATGGGTTTAATACAATGTAATAAATACTAATGCAACTAGCATGTATTTTTTCAATTAGATACTTGACAATGGTTTTTCCCATGTAGTAACTATAAGTAATTTTGGAGAAAAATGGTTAATTGTGCCAAAATTAATTGATGGTGACACTAGATGAACTCTTATATAATTTAGTATCATTTGACTCTATGTTCATAATTATATATATACTTTTGGTACAAGTTTAAATTTTAATTGCATAAACAATCTTCATATAGGAAATTTGTTTTGTGTATATGTTCTAAATCTATATCAATATACACCTAAGTCATTTTTGTAAGAGTCACACAAGGACTCAAACTATCAGGGTCACTTGCAAAACCAAAGATAGCCTTCCACAACAGAGTAGAGAAAGAGGATAATTTGCTTTATTATGAAATTAGGGCAAGAGGAATTATTCATCAAATTAGGGCAAGAGGAACTATTCATCAATAGACAAAGTTCTGAAGTTGAGTCTAATAGTAGAACACCTACTGACTATAACCTATTGATACTTGTTCAAAGATTCCAAAAAATCAAAATTTTCAGTCCAAGGTGAATTCACTCTTGACTAGTCAAGTTTAACTCAAATTTATATGTCAAGTTCCTCTGTATCTGCCTTCTACTTTTTTGTCATCAAATTCAATGTTTCAATTATGTACTTTTTTGAAATTACATTACTTCATTGTAGTTGCATAGTTGACCTAATTTTCATAATCAAATCAATTCAATTCCTAAACAATCAAATCAACCACAAACAACCCAAAGAGGACCAAAACCCTGATCAATCATTTTGGCTCTTCCTTGAGGAAAGTAGCCAAGTAGTCATATGATCAATTTTGATTCCTCTCAAATGTAATGTTGGGAAAGGTGTGATTTAAACCTTGGATCCCTTTTCCTGCATCATAATTATTAATATAATAATATCAATTCCAATTAAATGTTATTTTTAATCATTTTACAATATATAAAAGTTAATGATGTAATTAAAATAAAAGCATTAAACAATTTATTGTAAATATAATTTTTTATTTATTATAAATATTATAAATTTATTCAAATATGTTTTTAGTTTTTTGTAATGTGTTAAGTTTGCACAACCTTTTTTAATTTTATTAAAAAGAATGTAATATTATGACATTAATTTTATTGGATTTTTTGTATTTCAACATGACATCTATGAGGGATGATTTAAATTAATCGTATTTTATTTCTTCATAAATGTTCAAAATAATTATGGCTCGTCAAAATTTGTTTACTGATAAGGAAATTTACCATGCACTTATAATATTAAAAAATTTACAAACAAAAACTTCAATATGAAATGAAAGGAAATCCATCATAAATTAAGAGTACCAAAAGCTTCGTGGACAAAATCTTTGATACAAATGCAAAGAAATTATGTCAATAAAGAAAAAATAGGTATAGACATTTCCTACATTAATGGGATATATAACGATAATTGAAAATGTACCAAAATGAGAGAAATAATAGAATAGAACAAAAAGTAGTATTATAGGCATATAGCTTGGGGAAATTATTTTTGGAAAAACCTTTTCAAGAAAAGCCTAGCCTACAAAGCACCCAAACCAGTGTATTCCCAACATCATCAATGTTATAATACAATGTCAAGGCCTATGCCTTTCAATAAAATTGAAACTCTTACAACCTAGAGGAAAATCAACAACAATAATCCTACAATAGATAATGCACAATGCCTCCATTTCAATCCCTAAATATATAGACTTTTGGAGGTTTAGAAAACCACCAAAAGCAATGTCATGAGCCAAAAAATAATCTCAAACTACCATGGTAAGAAAACTCACAACCCACTCTTCATGATGGGTCCACTAGCTAATAATAGCATATTCCTCTTATGCATCATAGCCACTCACCAAAATTGAGCACTTCATTGTGAAAATTTCTTGCTTCAACAAGATGTTATATGATGTGTCACACTTACACATCATAAATTAGTCAACATTATTAGTCCACCATGTAACCTCTCTTGCATGCTCTTACATATGTCATAGAATCTTGATGCATTTACACATCTCACATAATATAGATGTTATACATACACCATATTATATAGTACAGATAGTTAACAATGTCACATCAAATGAGATGCCTTTTTCCATGAGGGAAATAGTTCAAAATTAAATAAATAATTCAAACATTAGGGATTGCATCTTCTATGACATCTAATTCCAACACTTACCTCAAAAGCTTCAAGCTTCTAACCATTTTTTAGCAAGGGGGAAATATATATGTCCATCACTTTAAGTTTTTCACCTTCTACTCTTTTTTCCATTAATATTGTTATAATGTCTAATAAGTAGCCATTGTTTTGTAATTATAATCAATATGAGATTAACCCAAATACAAACCAATTATGCATACACATTGTTGATATGGATTTTATATGCATTATATTTAAGCCAAAAAGTTCCCTTCATTTTAACATTTCCTAGATCCTAATGCAAAAGCTACTAAATCACCCTCCTGAAACTTATTATTAAAAAAACTAGAAAACAAGATGCTTAGCTACACATCTATTATGCATCCATGTTTAATTTAAAATAAAATTGAAAAAGGAGAAAAGAATGATTGGATAAATGGAGATTACTCTTAATCATTGGAAATAATCTTAGCTTTTATGAGCCATTGCTCACATAAGAAATAGAAATCAAAACACACAAGAAAGAATGTTAAGTTCAAATGAGAAATAGATTGACCATTATCAAAGAGTTTTAAACTAAAGTGGCACTAGCTTATTTAGCAATCTCTATGGTACAGTTCTAACAAATATTATTTATTTAAAATAAAACCACGATGTAAATTCAGAAAATTTCATAAACTAGGGAATATGTTATAGACGTGCTTTCAATTACCAATAATTATGAAATTACATTTTTTTAATCCCAATTCAAATAATTTTAATTTATATTATTTTCTTGATAAATAATTTTAATCTCCTAATAATATGAAAATAATAGAAATTTCAACAATCTTTACAAAATAAAAATTTCCCCCTTACAAAATTCCATTCTTTAACCAAAAAGTAATGACTTGAAGCTATTAACTAATAAACTAGTTTTACCAAGAACTAAAAAAGAATTAATAATTATTCCATTTAGTAAGTATATAAAATAAGTATCATGAAATTGCATTTATAAAAATAAAAGGAGATGAGGATGGCATTCATACTCCACAATAAAAAAATCTCACAAAACAATTTTGCAAAAATCATAAATATAGCTAGAATAAAACTACAACATATCTAGAGATGTAGACTTAAACAATAAATAATTTGCATGTATAGCTCATGTAAAAATATCATTAAAAAACAAGTTCCATAAATGAAGATTATAAATTATGTGCATAATTACACCAACACCTCCTTAAGTTTAATTCAAGTTGGTGAAATAGGGCTCAACAAACAAGTTCCATGTCAAGTACCGATGTACAAAAAAAATCCCCTAAAGGAAAAGATAGTACCCCCAAGAAGAGAGTAGAAGGATGAGGTAGTTCTCCCAAGGAATGTCCTATTGAAACCACAACAATATGCACCAAAATTGGATGAAGATAGACCTTTGTGTTTCTTTTAAATATTCTAGGGAGAAAATATTAGATGCAAAAGAAGGTCCAATTGCATCAAATAGCATATCTTTCCTTAAGAAGGGATACAACTCAAGGTGCATGTTGAAATTATTTCCATTCTAAAAGAGGACGAAATACAAAAATAAGAAAGTGCATGGAACTTGTTGGCACTAAAATGTAATTCATAATGTACTAAGACTTGAAATAAGATCTTATTATAGATAGAGAACATGTTGCTAAGTAATCCACATGCACAAATAAGGGATAATAATGCATAGTATGTATTTAAGAACAAGCTGTATTTTGGGATACATGCATCTTGCAATTCGTTGTAAGCAGGTATGCGCTATAATAGTAATTATGCATAATGTTATGAATAGTTTAGGTGGCAAGGAGGTCAAGCATAAATATACACCCTTGTTTTGTATGCTATGATAAATTTGAATAAAATATATATTTGAATGCATGAAACCTATTATGTGCAAATATTCTTTCAATTCAATTGTATATGTTTTTCCTTATTAAATGCCGGTATGTGCTTGGGTAGATAGGAATTGTCATGGGTCGTAGTGCATAGATCGGAGCGGAGGGTGAAGAACTCAATATGCTTCAAATGATATGAGGAGATATGCTAGTACACATGAAGTATTTAGTGTTTAGCCTTTGGTCATTACATGCATAGAAAAATGATTAATATTTTGGTTCTATTGTCAAGACTCTCTTAAAATTTATGCATTTGTAAGCATGGTTTGGCAAGTTTCGCTCCTTGAAATCCAT
The DNA here is from genome assembly GCA_007258455.2 of Sequoia sempervirens. Classification (NCBI taxonomy): domain Eukaryota; kingdom Viridiplantae; phylum Streptophyta; class Pinopsida; order Cupressales; family Cupressaceae; genus Sequoia; species Sequoia sempervirens. Next base: position 82,851 of record VDFB02260913.1, on the reverse strand, counting down.
TATTGGTGGTTCAAGAAAGTGTAGGAATATATCAACAAGATCCTTGTAAGTGCAAAAAACTAACAATGGCAAGAGGAATAACTTTTTGATCTTCTATACGCATTTTGACTAAATTACCAAAGAAAATCCTCGATTGAATTGTGATACGGTCCAAATAGAAGATGACAAAGTATGAAGGCCAAGCACAGTGCATGCCTAAAAACCTTACATATTTAATGAATTTATATATAGTTTGGATATACAAGATGGTTGTTTTTTTAAAAATGCTATAAATAATTATATATTACAACTTACAATGTCAACCCATAGCTCAATGGACAAGGCATTGCAAAAGTTTCTTACATCAATTAAACAAAATTCGTTGTGCAGATATCTCCTTAAGTGAATATGTTGCAAATTAAAAAGCATATTGAATTGTTCAACATGGAGTAGTCACCTCCCATATAAGAAGATTTGTAGTGGAAGGAGTGATTAATTCAAATACCTAGAAATAGAATAAGTAGCAAATTAAAAAGCATGTTGAATCGCTCAACATGAAGTAGGACCACCTCCCATGTAAGAGGATTTGTAGTGGAAGGAGTGATTAGTTCAAAGACCTAGGAATAGAAAAGTGCAAATATGGAAGGCAGTAATTGTGGGGCAATCATAACATAGAAGAAAGTGAAATGAAAGAAGAGAAGTTGTACTCGTGACAAAAGATGGTAGCATAGAGAAGGAACAGTTGATAGAGAAGATCACGTGAATGTCCTAGAATTTAAGTTGAAGGATACATAGAGGCAAGCATGAGGAGAGTATGTTGCAATAGCAAAGTATGAAAGAATAACACTTACACCTTGTTGGTCAAACACTAAGATTCATATGAACTCTGATAGGGAAGACCCAGCCATGGTATCAACACCGCCATTCAATACAATTTTGTATCTATGACATATTTCAATTACATTTAGGAAGTTGTTTCATCCTGACATATGAAAATTTGATTGATCCAAAATTTGATAAAGTTAGATTTGAGCTAAGACTGTTTGTATTTCTCTATCGCGCACCTGAATCAATTAATTGCATAGTTAAATGAGGAAGTAGCTAGATACAAATACAATATGGCTTATACAGTGGTGGTGGAGCCAATGCTTGTTGCAGAAAAAAAAAATACATGATAGAAGGATGCCCCTTGCCTTTGGAAGGCTTGTGAAACAGCTTGGTACATAAAGAATGTCTTGATGCTATGCGCAGGTTTAGTTTATTTGTCACCATTCTAGGAAGACACATGCAGGAGTAGCATACAAGATTAGTTTATTTGATTTCTTGTGTAGGATTGTAGAGTTGGGAAAGCCAATAACATTGGAATATACTAATGAATCATTTGTGTGTTAGCATATCTTCACATGTGAGAATTTTGGGCCCTTTGGTGGAGGATTGTAATAAGAGACTTTGTGTGTACAAGTTTGCACAGATATTTTCAAGGCTTGTGCATGTTTGGTACCTAGAGGAGTTGTGCTACGAGATTTCTACCTGGGAACAATTAGCCACTAACTTTCAGCATACCTTTACTTTCTATGATCCCACTCCTAGAGAAGATGTTATCAATGCAAATAATATTTTGAGGAGAGAATCAAGGACTAAAGAGCAAATTGAAGGTTATTGAACATATCAATAGCAAGTTGTAAAATATTGATGTCTAAACAAGTGAAAAGGATTTCATTAGGAGAGCAAAAGATATAGCAGGCTACTCTAAGCTAATTAAGGTTATGGAAGCTAATATCGACATTAAAGATGGGCATAAGACAGACATCACTACAGATTATTGGGGGTAAGACAGCTCAAGCGTATTATCGATCTAATGTGTGAATACTAGGATTTTTTTCCCCATGGAGGTATTGCATTTTTCACTTGAAAAAATGTAAATTAGGTTAAAGTTGAGTTCAAAGCCATTTATGAAAATGACACATAGGTTGAACCTATATAGAGCGAAAATGGGTCCACACAAATATGGTTATTTGGATTGAATGATGTAATGTTTATTGTTGTATTGGTGGGGTGACTTAGTTGTTGGTTGGCCTGGTTTCTTCACTAAGAAATAAAACTTGGATGATTGATGGAAAGGGCATTCGCTAAATATATTGTAGAGTTCTCAAGATTCATATGAATTTATGTTGGCAAGCACATGAATGTTCTCTATAATGGCAATTTATTCTAAGAGAAAAGTAGGAGTGATAGGCAGAGCTTCTCCCAAAATCTTTCACCAAACCAAGTTACAACATGAGACCCATCTACAATTAAGTCAAAAGCGGTCCTAGTGGGGTGTTTGAGCAAGTTGTTGGTTTTAATGAATGATTAAGTGTGGTTGGTTGTTTTGAATGATTTGATTGTTTGGATGTTGGTTCAATTGTTTGTGATCATTTTAAGTGTGGTTTGAATTACTTGTTTCAATTTGTTTGAATGTTATGTCCTTTTGTATTTTAAATGTCATAAATGAATTAATCTACATAGATTAATCAATCTAATTAAGAAAAGATTAAACACAATTAAATAAAGTTTGTTTTCTAGTTTTACTCTTTAATGAATGAATTAAACTAAATTAACAATTTCATTAAATACACATTAAATTAATTAGATCAATCTAATTAATCCAATATAGTTAAATAAATAATGAATGGACACAGTAGATGAAGCACTAAACAAAATACCTAATTAATTTTTTCCTTTTGATTTCATAATAATACCAAGCGAGTTGGCTTGAGTCTTGGGTTTTCTCCCCAAGGTCTTGGGTTCGACTCCAAGGCCCAGATTCACACAATGTGAGTGGCTTGTAGGCGGCTGCTCTCATCCCCAGAGGACTAGTATGTAAGACCAAGGTTGGTTGGGCACTGCACTGGGTTGTGGGGATACCTCTGGCTCAACAAAAAATAATAATAATAATACCAACCGATCATTTGAACACAATATTTTAGGCACAAAGAAGATTTCCTCTCAATATAATTTAAATATTTTCTTGAATGCAAATAATAGAGTGTTCAAATT
>VDFB02260913.1:0-79733 GCA_007258455.2 Sequoia sempervirens | reverse complement strand
CTGAAGTAACCCGAGGTTGCTCAACAAGATTGTAATCACTAGGTGCTTTAGTTGTAGGTTTAGAAGCTTGAGGAAGTCTTGTTTGTTTATTCATATTGTTCTCGTAAGTATATGCTACCACTCTATAAGAGGGAGCCTTAGGAAGATCAGGAGACCCGCTATTTAACATAACACCATCGATAGCACAAACCCTTTTAGGAGTGGGACTAGCCGGAGTCACATGAATGATTAGTCTCTTAGGCCCTTAAGGGGTAGCAGAGACATCTACCACATTTACAGACTTATTACAACTAGCAGGACTGTTACCTGAATACATATTCTCAACATCAATCCAAACAGGATCAAATGTGGAATAGTTATTTGAAGGGACATTCTCAACATCAATCTAAGGAGAATCAGATGTGGAAGGAGGTTCATCATTTGCACATGCGACGTCTCTAGAAGAGAGCGCATTGGAACAAAGACAAGACTTATCATTCACAAATGTATCATCCCTAGAAGAGAGTGCATCGAAATGAAGAGGAGTCTCGTCATTCACAAATGCATCGTCTCTAGGAGAGAGTGCATTGGAATGAAGAGTAGGTAAAGTAACATTAAGGAAGGTATCAATGATTTCATCTTCTTGTGACAAGACATCCTTTGAAGCAAGAGGAATCTCGTGAGAAGGATCAAAGATACCAAGTGATATGGGTAGAGCCAAGTCACCATCACATGCATTGAATGGAATATCATTAATATTTTGGATAACATTAGATATGGAGCTAACAAAAGAAGTTATTAAATCCATTTGCAACTTTTTCGAAGAACAATGTTCTTCACATCGGATTCACCAAAATGTGATATAGGGGGATTTGCTACTCACGAGTTCTTTCTGTTCAGAGAACCTCATGAGGTGAACTGCCCTATACCACCTCAATGGAACAAGAGTGGAAGTTTTAGATTCCAAAAGATCAAGTCACAAAGATTTTCTAGACAAACTGATGAGCTCTCGACCAAAGGACATCAGCATAGAAAACAGACGACGATGCGGCGTGCTGGCGTCTTGTAGGACCAGAAGGTGAGAATGTCTCAGAAAATGAGTAAATAACCACTTCTACTTTGAATGCTAAAAACCACATAATACAATAAAATATCAGAAAGTGATAGAATTGAGATAAAGAAGTAGAAATGACAAAGGTAAGGAGAAGAAAGGAAATGCTTACAACCGTGCAGGTGATAAAGCCTCCACTAAACAAATATCTTCAAAACCTGCAAGCATGATATCTGGAGAGAATGTTGGGATTGTATAGGGGTTTGCCTCAGTCAAACCCCCGTTTTGGTGTTCCCACCTCCACGGACAACCAAGAAGAGAGTAACAAACAAATTGTATGGTGAAAGCAAAACCCGCTCAGGAGTAGATCCCGCACCATGAATAAGCGTGTGATAAAAGAAAACACCGCTTGAGGAGGAGAACCTGTATCACGAAGTAAGTATGCAAATAGTAGGGGATATGGAATCCCAATATGCTCACAAGCATAAAAATGGAGTTGCAAGGGCCAAGAAGGCTACAAAGAGAGTTGCCAAGAGAGCTTGAAGTTGTTACAACAAGTTGTAAGCAAGTGATGGAGTGAGGCTAAAAGCTAGAATGAAGCTAGAAAAATGCTAGCAAGTCTTGGAAGGACTTCCAACCTGCAAATGGATGGAAAGAATGAATTAAAAGGGAAGAGAAGAAGCTTCCTGGGCGGTTACAGAGAATCTCGAGCCGTTTCCACCGACAAACTTGGCTGCCAAGTGGAAAACATGCTCGAAAACGATCGTCTGGGCGTTTACATGTCACGGGATGCTAGCGTGGCACGCAGACGTCCATGCGACATGCTAATGTCTGGACACGTCATGCTACAAAACGACGTGAACGAGAAAAGCACAAAGTCCAATGCAAAGTTGATACGCAAGGGTGGCTGCTAAAAAGGGGTGTTGGAGCATCTTGAGAGGGAAAGAGGCTAATGCAAGGGCCAAAATGAGCCTACTCGAGATGCTAAAGGAGTGGACACTAAATTGGAAGCAATAATGTAGGCGAAACTACAAAGGTGCAATTTTGCTCTTATACAATATCATATAGTAGTAATCATCATGTTCATTCATATTGATATAGAATTTTATTTGCATACAACCTCTACCACATATCATGACTCTCTTATACATTGGTATTTTTATGTTTGATTCAGATTTATGTCATTTTAATCTCATGGAGATCTTCAATTTCTACCAATGTCTAAATAACACCCCTTCTTTCAATAGTATGCACCTAAATAACCCTATCTCATAAACAAACAAGTAGAAGGTAAGTCTCCCCAAGCTAGTTAATCTTGTTTACTTGACCTAACTAAGTGATTTTGAGAAAGTGAATACTACAATGTTGGAATCACAATTGAAAAAAGAAACCATGAAGATTGCAAGAAAGAAAAGTACCAACTTACTCAAATTAAACAATCTAATACATAAAATCCTTCCAACAATGACAAAGGATAACATGTATAACAAGTTGTTCGCAATTACATTTCCTTATACACTAAAAATATTATATAAAATTCATCAGATCATTCACAATATACGTATCTCTTTTATTTACAACATAATATGTGATCTCTCATTAGATTTCAAGACTAATGTTATCATTCTTTCCAAATTCTTTATCTTCTTGATAACGAATCAAAAAGTGTGATTAAAAGTGTCTAACTCAAAAAAAAAATCAATATATTAACAATAGATCATACAAACATAATGTCTATAATTCTTTTAAATTATTAAAAAATATGCTAATAGAAACAAGGAAACCAACAACAAACAACAATGTGGTTCTCATTATCCACTTAAAATAATCACAAGTGGATTGGAGGAGCCTTTACAATCCATGAATCTGGCATAAATAAACTTGGGTTCCATCTTTAACTAATCATATGGGACAATCTTGGATGATATAGTGAGATTTGACCATGGGACCCATCACATATCCAACCAATAATACAAAGAATATGTTAAAGTTTCTAACAAAGGTACTTAATACCAAGTATTTTTGAACCACAAACCAAGTTTCAATATAAAGAGGCTTGTCCTTTGGTATCTTCCCTATATTTAACTTTTTCTTCTAAGATGAATAAAAAACAATGCCACTTGCATGAGCTTTTTGCTTTGTAGAACATTCTATCTTTCATCTTAAGAATCCAAGAAATACTCTTCCTTCCATGTTATAAATAAATAAAATAAAAAATAAAACACCCCACTTACATGACCTTTCATTTTAAAGAATAGAATATAATGGATAAAGAACATTCTAGTCTTTCACCTTAAGATTTGAATGGAAAACATTCTTTCTTTCACCTTAAGAATTGAATATTTCACAATTTCTTTATATTATTCCAATTTTTTACTATAGGAGAATTTAAAACATAGAATATTGTGTAAAATCACACGCCTTTGATTGGCCAAATTTCACTTCACTTTTTAACGGTTGATATCTTTTGCTTTTTTTTTTTTTGTTGACATTTACAATAAAAGATAAAATAGAAAAGTAGCCGCGTCAAAGCCACGTTAAAAGCTGTCATTTTGCACAGTAAAAAATTAAATTGAATTTTGCGGCTAACTGACAGTTTTGATTTTTTAATATTTTTTTAATTTTTTAAAAGTGGGACGTGAGTAGATTCTTTGAATGATGAAAATCTAGGTATAATATTGATGGGAAAATAGACCATAATATTCAACACAATAATTATTTTATTGAAATTTTTTAAAAAACTTATTGGTCTTAGAAAAAATATTTAAAAATTAAAAAAATATTGGTATTCTTAAAGCTCTTTCGATTATAGTCGCACATGGGTGCTCGCCAAGCTCGAATTATTGTACGTTTAAAGATATATTTTATAATATTTGTGTCATTTATTAGGTGGATATTATTAAATTATTAATGTAGACAAATTTGGATTTAAAATTTAATAATGAGAGATTTGATATTATGATGAAAGGATATAGTTTGTTTTATATTTTGGATACCTTATTAAAGAATTTATTTATTTTTATATTTTTAAATGTTTTAAGATCACTTTTAAATAATTCATAAATTAATAAAATCTGGGTACATGTATAGGGAGAGAAAGAGGAGATAATGATACTACATATAAAAAAACTTATAATTTTAATATATAATATGTTTTGAGTATATGATTACTATAAAATTAATAATATTTTTTTAATTTTATTATTATATTTTTGGGAGTGGATTTAAATTTTAATTAAGAGCATTTTAATATCATTACAAATCATTAATACTAAAAGTGCATTACATAATACAATCAAATAAATATTGATTTTCAAAAGTAATTAAATTTTAAATTATTATAATAAAATATTTAATGTGAAAAGATGTTTATTAAATACAATATGTAACAAAATAAACTTTTACTTTATTGAAGTTATTGCTTAGTAGTAATTACAAAAGTTTGTAAGTGATTTTTTGTTTAGTGAAAAAGGTTATTTAATATTGATATTTAATTTTTAAATATAAAGATATTTAATTTTTTAAGTCTATATTAATATAAAACAATTAAAAAATATATAAGAATATACTAATAATTATACTTTTTAAAATATTATCAAAATAATGAATGGTTATTTTTTCAAAAGTTAATTGGTGTTTCAAACCTTCACTAAACTAGTATATTCATAGACGTGTTCTTGTTAGACTACTAAGCTTGTGGGTTTGGACTATTTGGATGGCCTCCCTCATATATGGCTTCACCTTAGACCACCCTAAAAATTCTTGTATTATCAAAAAATTTAAAAATATAGATAAAATAAAATAATTCTAAAATAAAAACAAAAATTTATGTATCTAAGTATATATATATAAAATAAAATAATTCCAAATAAATAAAATAGTTTGAGATAGGTGCTTTTTAGATAAATGTATTTAAGATATTCATGCTAGTTATTAGATAAATAAATAAAAATATTTAGATGACATACATAAATGTACATGTAACTTCTACTTATACTAATATAGATATCATAAATACATCTATATAGTTTGAACTATTTTATTTTTTATATAAAGAATTATTTCATTTTTTATTTAATTTTAATTTGAAGAACTATTTTATCTTGTATGTAAATTTTATTTCTCAAAAGACCATCATTCATTAATTTGATAATTCTTTTCTTTTGTTTTTACTTTAAAAATATAATAAGTATATTACTTTTTAAATTTATTGTTAGTATTAAACATTAATTATTTGACATGTAAATTGTTATCAAATTTTAACATTACAATTATATATAAAAGTAAATTAATAATAATAAGTAAAAATAAACTTTATTTTAAATCTAGAAATATAGTTTACAATTTAAATTTACATTATATTTTTATATTGAAATATTTATTATATTAAATAATTATCTTTAAAATACTATTAACATCCTATCTATTTATTAAATATATTTTTAAATGATTTTAAATCTTATTAGTTATTTAATTATACTTAAGTAAAAGAAGATAATTAAAAATGTGATTTGAAATGTTAATGATTAAAAAATTCACACCATCAAAAAAATATTATTTTTAATAGACAACAAAAATATTTAAGAATGTGAAATCATATTGACATTAGTTAAGAATAAATTAGTATGATTATGAATCTGTATATAGAAGTTAAATTTATGATGATTATCAATTTAATATTGGTGTTCAAGTCAGTGGGCTCTTAGGTAAGGTCAAGTGGTTTTAAATGAGCCTACGAAGGATCAAGTCATGTTGAGTGCAAGAAATCAACACCATAAGGGATGAGGTCAGAGGCATAATGTAGACGAGTTTGACTGAATAGATGTCCCTCAACCCTTAGCCTCAACTGAAGAACCTTCAAATACCTACTACATAGCCCACAGGTAAAGAAGAAATCAACATCATGAGGGATGAGGTTAGAGTCACACTGTAGACGAGTTTAACTAAATAGATGTCTATCAATCCTTAGCTCTCAACTGAAGAAACCTTTGAATACTACATAGCCCACACTTAAAGAAGAAAACACTCAAGAGTATGTATATATAATATTAAAAAATTAAGAAAGACTTTATTAAATTATATATATAGTTTGATTATACAAACCCACATTTATTGTAGAGTTTGCAATGAAAGAGAAAAGGTGTAAGCAGAGGTCATAGGACATGTCATTGGAGTAGGTGGTCGACTTAACTTAGGAAAGCAATCAAAATCATCATAAAATTAATAGGAAGTATACAATTCCGTGCCCAACTAGACAACTTAGCATGACAGTAAAGGCAATGACTGATGTAATTGGATCTGACAGCTTGGAATATATTATCAATTTTCCCTTGACTACTATGAGCTTTTCACGTGTACAAGTCTTACCCCTCAAGGAAGGTATATACAAAGTTATTAATATAATACACAACATTTATATTTTCTAATTATTGTTATTATGCTAGAAAGCTAATTAAAGCGACTTAAAGTAGATGTGGATATATCAATAAATTAGTTAAGTATTGGTAATGTGCATGTCATAAGGAAAAGACCCTTAAAAATACAAATATTTGATCCTAGGTAATCGATTAGATAAGGTGGGATGATGGATATGGGTGTGTCAAAACATAACCATTAAACTTATAAATTTAATTATTAATTGTTATTTTAATTTTATAATGCATGCCATACTAAAAGATTAACTAAAATGACTTAAGTACAGTTGGATAGATTTCCATAGATGCCAATACATTATTAATTCTTGGTAATGTCCACGTCATAGGAAGAAATCCTATAAATAGAGCTTTCATAGGTACCTAATGGATTAGATAAGGTGGGATGATGAATTTGGGTGTGTAAAAGTCTTTGTCAAGTTGAAGTAGTAGATAATACATTATTATGTAAAACAAACAATATGACCATATCTAATTCTCCCCTCCTACAACTTTTGAACACTTTGTCTCTTGGTTTGGATTTTTTTGGTGAGAATTTTAATACATGTGAGAAATGCTATTAAAATGTTGCTTCATCAGTCTGAAGGGGTGGCATAGTTGATTAAGGGCTTTGGGTTCGTTCCATGTAGGTCCCAAGATCGATTCTCTCTACCTCGATTTGAAGGTTGTCTTGTTGTTCGAGCCAATAAGCGACCCCCAGAGGACTAGTCTTGCCTCAACTCGCCTCCTCCCCCCTCAAAACTTGGCATAAAAGTAAGACCAGGGCAAGGGTGGTTGAGTTTGTTGGGCTGAGTCGCAAGGCCTATGTAAAACACAAACAAATGGTCTAGGGATACCTCTGAGTTATCAAAAAAAAGTGTTGCTTCATCTTAAGCCTCGCTATATTTTCTAATTCTATTTAAAATGAATATTAGGAAGTGGAAGGTTTTCCTTATTATCTTTTAATGACGTTATGTATTGTAAATGTTATAGTAATAGTAAATGATTTTATTTTTTTCAATAAAGAAATGGTTTAGAATTTTTTATTTATTGTAAAGGTTATAGGAATAATAAATGATTTTTGGTTTTTTGATAAAGTCGAATGATTTAGAATTTTTAATAAGAGGCTAAGTTTTTAATGTAAAAATTCAGTCGTTGATATCAAGATCAAAATCTAAATAAATATTCTTTACTGTTTAGAAGATTGAAAAGATGTGATAGAATTGACATTATAAAATATTTGTCCTTCCATAAAAAGATAAATTGTTAATATGTTTTTATGTATTTTCATTAAACAAACTATTATAGACATATTTAGTTATAATTAAAGTTTCCTAAAAAAGAGTATTAGAGTCAATTCTTGGTTTGTTTATGCCTTTGTTTCAAGCTTAGTTTCTATTTTGGTGGTTGTTAATTCTATTGTAATCAACTTCGTTCAATTGAAAAAAAATGGAGAAAATTCTATTGTGACAAATAAAAATTGGATAAAAATTATTATATTTGTTATTTTTAGAATTTTCGAAAAGTATTCACATCAATATTATTAGAATCCTTGCATCTTTCTAATTTATTCTAATTATAATCTTTCGAGTAATAAAGTCAAATTTTATGATCCATTTCTAAGCATTTTGATTTTTTTCTCAAGCCATCATCAAATAAGGAAGACAATGTAAATTAATTGGAAATTTCTAACTTATCTTTCTTATGAGTAATGATAAGAGCCTTAAAATATATGGCCACATCTTTATTTTAAGAAGCTATGTCCTCTCATAAATAGATTATTTGAATTTCCTTCTACATAAATTTCATTGTACTTATAATTCATTCATAAAATCCTTACCCTCTATCAAGGTTACCATCAATCCAAAAGAACCTATAGTTGACTTATATTTGTGGTAAGTAAGAACCATTGTGATATTACTATCCTAATAGCAATATCACAATTTGACACGCTGTGGGAAATACCTCCTACTTATCAAGTAAGAACCATTTTAAAAACCCAATATTTAATCTCCTCAACTACAATTCTATCAATCATTTTTTTCCGTAAAACCATTTTCAATGAGCACTCTCATATGAAAAATCCCTTGTTATCAAGCCCATCGAAGATAATCATTGATTTTATAAATTTAAAGTCCTCGCCATCTATAAAGGGGATTTTGTAACCATCCACTAAGTTGTTTCAAATTGAACTTAATCATCTTACATATCTATGCTTAAATTATAATTAATTTCACTTCAAAAATAGATATATATGTACACAACATTATGCGATATAGAATAAACATATGCTTAAATTATAATTAATTTCACTTCAAAAATTAATAAAAATGAAATATGTAACAAAACATTATGAAAAAATATTTGTACACTGGATAGTGGTGTTACTAATCTATGTTTAAGAATTTATAGTTTATGTTTTTTTGTTAAAAAATTATGCAATATGGAATAAATGTCATCATAAAAAATATAATTAAGTATAAAAATAAGTTATTAAAGTTTATATCAAAAAATCATAAATTATTTTTTTAATTAAACATATATGCACATTTACAATCAACACATTAAATCTCAGTAATCGCTAATTCACATCATCTTCAAATTCTTAATGGTTTAATTAATATGGGTGATAGAAGGTGAAGATTTGGTTTAAAATATTGATTTCAATATCCCACTTTGGCCAAAAAGTGTGACACACTAACAATATTGTGAGATCAACCCTTTTGAAATATAATTTATTTGAAATACTTTTAGTTTGATCGATATCATATATCCTCTTTTGCAACTTGGGCGTGGTAGTCTCTTGATAAATATTCAAAAGGATGAAATTTGTAAGACATAATTGTATGGTTTCTCATGCCTTGTCTAATTTTAACCCATCTTCAAGAGACACGTCTAATGACTTCTTTTCATTTGAAATAGATAACCATTGACATCTTTCTTCGAGATCTTATATCTTCAACTTCCACATCTCACATATGGTAAGATTGAATTTCTTAATATTCATATGAGCAGTAAAAGCTATGGTATACAATCGTTTTGCTCAAATATGCAAAAGCACACAACATAAAGCTCTCATTGGAGACAAAAAAACCTCCAACACTTAATAGAAAGGTATCCCTCTCTATAATTTTTTTAACTATGATACCTAATGTTGATATACAAGGTGAAACCACTATAATAAAATATTTTGAAAGTGTAGGTAAATCTATTTTTTATTTAAAAAGGATTATCATATGATTAAAGTTATGTGATTGCAAGATTGTTAATAAAAGATAGATCAACAAATTGTAGATAACATAGGATTTACATGGAGAAATTATTTTAAGAAAAAAATCCACAAGAGAAAGAGGACAAATAAGTTTTAATATTCAAAGGAGAGATACATCCACGCACTAACCCTTTGATCTCATAACCATTGTATACTTGTAAAGAATCTCATAAAACTATTGTCTTGTATTTCTATTTATAGATAAATGGGAGTTGAGCACAACACATAGTTTCCTAAGATAATGTACCACAAAATCATTATATAAAATATAAAAAAATCCATGTCCAAAATGAATAGACTCTTCCAAGAATAGTAAAAGTAATTCTCATTGAAAAAAATAATCCCCACACTAATAATAGATAACATCTTTGGCTTATAACTCTTGCATAATGATATATATCCCAAGGTAGGCATCCAAATTATCGCCCAACTCATTTGGGATCCACCAACAATATTTAAATGCTCATGCCCAAATTGAGATCTTTGCTAAATATAGCTTCATAACTATTATTATCAACTCCAACCCCTTCATGAATGTATATAATAACTAATATCAAGATTATAAGACAATCTAAATTACAAAATAAATATTTAATTTCATTCTAATCCAAGGACGCTTTCCAAGAGTGTTGGAGATACATGAATAACACACAAGATTGCAAGGTAAATGACACCTCAATCCTAATAATTGGACCTTATAAAATCCATCTTACTAGTTGTTGTGAGCTAGCCCATGCATATTTGTATTATTTTATGTGTTATGTCATTGTATTTAAGAATATCCATTAATCATTTTGAAATCATGTTAGAAATACAAAGATGACTTGAAGAATCATCAAAAGAATATTCACATGGGGGCATCATAGTATAATTGTAGAGCATCCTAATTACATCACCGTCTTAGACAAATTACATGTTTGCATGTTGTCATTGATCTCGGTTCATTGTTTTTGAATACGTTAGCAAGGGTTTGATCGAAGAGAGCACAACTCTTGAAAATTAGCATATTCTCCAAACTTATGTTTGTAAGCACCACCAACTTCCTTACTATATTTCAAATATAAAGGTGAGGTGAAATTGAGACAAATAAGCATTTCCTTTCTTTTACTTTTGTATGTCCAAGTTCAAAAATTGACATGTCAAATCATTTTCATGGATGTGGAGATCAACTTTGTAAATATAGAGATTAGCTCTATAAATGTGGATCTAAACTAGTGAGAATGATAATTGACTTTCAAATTAGTAGGCATTTGTCTAGACTTACTTTGATATTCTAGCACCTAGGTGAATTGAGTCCAATCATCCTCAATACTACATTCCTTCCTCGATGTAACCTAATCATCCCAACCACTTGTAGACCTATTTAGAACCACCATTAATGCCCAATTGACCCCCTACAACTACTAGTTGACTTTTCTCACCTATAAATTCATGCTTATCCCAAGAGAATGAGTCAAAAATTCAAAATTGATAAGTGAATGATGAAGAGTGTCATGTTGGCATTAATGCAATGGTTGGATTTCTAGTTGTAGATTTCATTGGATTTCAAATTGCTCCACATGCAACATTAATGACATCTAATTCTCAATTAAATTTTAATGATAATTTGGTGACCAAACTAAGTGCTATAAATATCAGTTCATTTCTCATTCAATTTCTTATTTGTTTCTCCACTTCCACATGACTATAATGTTGAGCAAGATAGAGGGTTTCAATCCTTGCATGTGCAACCACCATTAGAGTACAACTCATTTTACAAATCACGGAGAGGTAGATTTCTTGTAACTAAATGTCTTCTTGGTCAATTGTAGATTTTTAGGAAAACTTCTTATTTACAAATTGTGAGGTCTTCTTAGATTAGGGTTTTCTTTCACCACATAAATGTTGGTGTGAACGTAATATTGATTTGATAAGTGTCATAGCACTTTTTTAATGCATTGCAAATATTATTTGTAATTATATTTTCAGTATTACATATGAATTTTTAAAATTTTGGAAAGGGATTATTATTCATGTTCAATTGTTAAATATTATCTCTTTTGTCATTTTGATATGTTGTGTCTTTTGGTAACTATGACTTTATAACCCAATAGAAGGCACCATTCCTACAAGTGTTTATCCCTCCATGCACCTTTAAAACAAAGAATGTCCTTTATTGGTAGTTTAGGAGTAGGAGTAGGAGTTAGTTTATATGCACTTCATGATTCAATTTTATTCCCAAGGAAAACATTTGAAGCACACCATAGTAAATTTTCATCTTAGAGAATCATGTAGTGTATATCTTCATCAACTTAATAGATTTCATACATGCAATAGCTTAGTCCTTGGTTTAGTGACAACTTTTGGGGCTAGGCATTCATTAGATACTACTGTAAGTTTTCCTATTTGTCTACATTAAGTTATTATTGAATATTGTTAAAGGTTACATCTAGGAACACCCTCCTAGGTTAAATAGCTAAGTCCAGAGTGAAGGAAAGATTATATACTCCCAACAAATGGCCTATCATCATTCACTATGTTGATGAGCTACTCTATCCACCTTTAAGAAAAATATCCCTAGCTTTGAAGTGGTTTGATCCCTCTAGAAGTGTGAGTAGTGATTTCGAGACCTAAAATAACACATCTATGAAAGATGGAAGACGATTCCTCTAAACAATGATAGTGCCAATGTCCCTTTCTAATCTTTAAATTGCAATAGCATTCTCTAATGCTCTGTGTATTTAAGATTCTACGACTTTTTAGTTTATTAGTTTATGTCTAAATATTTTCTAAGTGAGAAATTTTACATATAATCATATGTCTAATTCTAGAAATTATTTTAATTTGATAAATTAATTTGTGGACAATAGATATAGTATATTTGTATGCTTCATATTTGAAACCAACTAACAAGAAACATTAAAATATATATAGTAAGTGCTACTTTGTGAGAGTTTTGAATGCGTGGAAGGAGGAAAAAGTAGGCATAAGATAAGCTTTATCACAATGCTCAAACGTGGAGCTCTTTTTGTGCTTTTTATCTCCATCAATTATTCTTTCTTATCAATTACCATTAATTAATATTTCTTTCAATTAAAAAAATATTATTCTTTCTACGATGGGATGGATGGTACACGTGGCAACTTAAATCTCATTCCAAACCAACCTATGGAGCTAAGCATATGATGTCGCCTCTAATATATGGAGTTTAATTAAATTCAAATTCAAATGTTATGGGGCTTTAATGTAATTTGGCAAATTTAATAATTTATGTGGTAATTTTAAATTTTTTAAAAATATTTAGGATGGTTAAAGGTTTTATTTTCAAGTTAAGAAAGGAATTGTAGATTAGGGTTTTTTTATAGGATTGTTATATTTAAAAAATTAGAGTATAATGGTCTAAATTAATTTTATATATTACTAGGTTATAGGTTATGTTTTTATAATATTTGATAAGGTTGAAGATGAATAATTAATTAATTTTGAAGAGATTGGTATTAAAGCAAAATGGATTGTAGTTGATAAGGAGGTAATATTTGACGATGATGATTTGACTATCTTTCACGAGGTTAGATTAATGTGACCTCATTTGAAAGGAGAAGTAAAATATTGGAATATCAATTTCACATGTTATTATTTAGGAGACTCGTAGCAAATAGTATTTTTCTAATACATTTTGTATTTTATGTACTAGGGAATATTCGATTGGGAATTTGAAACTAGTTAAAAATTTGAGTAATTGGTAAAAATGAACAAAATAGATCTTAATGTTTTATGTTTGTTTCTCTTTCTATCCACGAATTTGGCATGAAATAATAATAATAAAGTTTTTCCATATTTTTATAGTTTTATTTATCAAATTTCATTATTTTATTTTTTAAAACTTGAATAATTAAATTTCATTTACAATTTCAATTTATTAAGTCAATATTATATAAATAAAATTCTACTATATTATTGTAATGGTGAAAATTGTATACATGCCCTTTCCCTTTATGTTTTAGGCTCATTGAACAACTAAAGTGTCTTTTATGCAATAACAAGTCCACAAATGGCATATTATTGTATTGATTCAACTCATGATATTATCTATATCATGTCTCCATCATCACTCATCCCTAGAAGTTAATCATATTTCCTAGATCTCTCATTCACCATTCAATAGTAGATGTGCAGTTGTAGACTTGAGCTAACTCATTAACAATTTCCTCCTACTAGTCATTGTGAGCTAATCTAGTGCATATTTATGTTAATTTGTGTGTTATCCCATTGTATTTAAGGACAATTTGTTCCAAGGTGCGCCCTTGATCTTCTCAGCGTGGGCCAGCGCGGCGCTTGAGCTTTGTGACATGGTTTAACCACCTCCTATGGATCTTGGATCTTGGGTCTTGTATAAATCCAGTGATTGTATCAAGCATTAATAGGTGGATTTGGTGCAACGACAGCCGCCAATGCAACAATTGGTATTAGAGTCGAGGTCACAAGTTTGAACCCCTCGCTTGCGTTGGGGGGGATTGTTGCAAGGTGTCGCCCTTGGTCTCCTCGGTGTGGGCCAACATGGCACTCGACCTTCATGACATGGTTTAACCACCTCCTGTGGATCTTGGATCTTGTATAAATCCAATGGCTATATCAAGCATTAATAGGTCGGTTTGGTGCAACGACAACCACCTATGAAATACAATCATTAATCATTTTGAAATAGTGCTAGAAATACAAAGATGACCTAAGGAATCATCAAAAGATATTTCAAATAAGAGCATTATAGTAAAATCATAGAGCATCCTAATTACATCATCTTAGGGATTTTACATGTTTGCATGTTATCATTGATCATGGTTTTGATTGAATGGGCATGACCCTTACAAATTAGTGTTAAAAAATGAGGTGTTTTCTTAGCTTAATACTCTGTAAAACTTTAATATTGTTGATCTAAGTAAGCTCTTTCTTTGTTACATATATTCTTTGTGGGTGATTATCTGACTAATCCATTTTACTGTTGTAGAATGTAGAGAGAAGTTGATAGAAGAACTAGACAGGATATTAGAAAGATTACACAAGATGTACCGTGGAGAAACCCTTTCAGAAAAAACTCCACCAAGAATTATTCTATTATTCAATCTCTAAATTACAATAGCTCCAATTCTTGCTTGAGAATGCTTCTTTGTCTTTACCAATCTTCTTCACACTTGCAATCACAATTATCAAAACTCTATTCAACTTGAATGAGATATAGAGACAATATGCAACCTTGTAATCTCCAAATGGTGATAATTACAATGCACAAGCTCAAGCCCTTGAAAAGGTATGCCATATTCCTTCAAGTTGAGTTATTTCAAGTGAAGACTAAAGCTTACAACATGTGCTTCATGCATTTGGGTGTCCCAAACTGAAGCTACAACTTCTCCTTCACTTCGGTGATAATTCCAAAGCTCTTCCTCAAAGTTGGCGCCCTTAAGTAAAGCTACTTAACTGAGCCTTTAGAAATATCTTATCATGCATGAGAGGTAAATCCAATAAAGCATCTTGCACTGCCCAAGTTGGCTTCAAGTGCTTTATAGTTAACTGAAACATTTACTCAACACCATTCCCAAAGAATGGTCATCCCTTGTTAACTGGAGGTAGTCTCTGTTATCTTCATACAACTCAATGTTATTAGCCATGCATTACAAGTTAACTGAAGCTAACTACATGCAACTCAAAATAACCAACATGCATGCAACATGCACTTGCGTGCAACTGAAGATAACTGAACCATAACTGAACTGAATTGAATTGAACTGAACTGAACTAAACTAAACTAAACTAAATTGATTATGAACTGAATTGAACTAAACTAAACTGAACTAAACTGATATGAACTAAACTTAACTGAACTTCAAGCATGCAAACATCAAATCCTAACTCCTAGGATATTTTCATGCATTCAGAAGTGTTAACTGTTACTCCGTATAGTTAACTGGACACAAGGTGAGTTTCACCTTACCATGTGAGTGTCCCATGTGTCCCTATTATTTAGGAACTCACTATGGACGCCCTCACATGCTTCTTACATTTAGAATTAATTACAAATGTCAATAATCATGATTATTTCATCAAATATTAATCTCATCCTAATCTTAGTGTTATTGAACACATTCCAAGAATCTAGGAGATACATGAAATAATTAATGTTTAGGATTTGCAATTAAATGGCATCCTATTTCCAACAATTAGCATATTCCCAAAAGGTGTTTGTAAGAACCACCAATTTCCTTACTATATTTTAGATATCAAGGTGAGGTGAAACTAAGATAGACAATCATTTCCTTTCATTTCAATTTTGTAGGTCCAAGTTCAATTTTGCATGTTACATGATTTTTATAGATGTGGAGACTAGTTCTGTAGTTGTAGAGATTAGTTCTACAAATGTGGATCTAAACTAGTGAGCATGATAATTGACTTTTAGACTTATAGGAATTTTGTTAGACTTATGTACTAATATTCTAGCACCTTGGTGAATTGAGTCTAGTAATCCAAGTTAATAGTACATTCCTTCATTTGAATTGTAATTAAATACATGTTTTATTCATTTTATTTTCTTCCTAATTTTTATATTTATCACATCATTAGTGATTAATCACAACTCATCATCTTAAATCAAATTTATTTATCATTTATATTTAATTATTTTTTTAAAAAAATTTATGTAAGTGTGATTTATTCCCTCACAATTATAAATAATGAAAATATTTAGATTTTAAGTAATTTACTATTATAAATAATGTATCTAGGTGATTGATTTGACTCTATATAATATTACTTGAATAATAAATTTACCATTACTATATTTGAGAGATCACCATAATTTGTATTCTTAATTCATTTTTTGTTATTTTCAAAAATTATAAATGGTTATGGGTTGAATACAAATGTTTTTGGTAGAAAATTATGTTAAAATATTTTAGTCAACATTTAGATCACACTTGTTGATCAATCATCAAGAGAGGAAAAATATTATAATAAAAAGAAGGGGGTGTGATCTAAAACCTTGATCCAAAAATATGACTAAAAAATTCACACAATTTTCTATCAAAATCATCTAAATCCATCTATACATAAATATCTACATAATTTATAAGAACACCGTATCTAAAACTTATGAGATTTTGAAACATTAATCTTGTATATACCATAATTTATTTATTTTATATTTTTAACTATTATATTTTATTAGATATGTAAGAGGTTAAATGAATATTGATATTTTAATTCATTTGGTTTATATTTTAATTATTAAAGGTACAATCCCATATTATATATAAAATAAAAAATTATTTACAATCAAGTTATCTATATATTTTTAAATATTAAGAGAAGATAAAAAATTGACTACTAACTTGCAATCTCCTCTCATACTTATGAACAAAATAAATACATAATTTAAAGTTTTAGCAAAATAAAGAATTAAGGGCTTATTTGCACTATCATTCTACACCAATGCCACCTTTCTTCTCATTGGATATTGTCATTGTGACACTTCTCATATAAAGATACACCTTTCATATTATTTTTTTGTTGTTGTTGTTGTTATTGATATTACTTTTTGTTTGTAGTACTTTGAAATAACTATTATATGATTATTAATTTTGTTGGCTATTATATTTAATTAAGTGTAGATGGTTGTCATGTAATATAAAAATTAGTTTAATTTGTGATAGATGATTTGTTATGTGTTTATTATATTAATAAATGTTTGGTTACATGATTTTATTAGAGTTAATATATTATAAGATTATTTTATGTATGTAGGTTTTATAATTAAATAGTTTTATTTGTAATTATTTGTAACTACATGATTTGAATTTATTACATAAATGATTGATTATATTATTATATTTATTCTTATCTTGATTGGACTAACATTTTTCAAATCTCCTTGTTTTTTGAGGTCACATCTTGATGGAGGGAGTGTATCATGGGGGTTTGGTGCAGAGGCACCATGTTGGCTCACTTTGCAAACAAGGTATTGAGTTTGTCATTAGGTTGATTTTGGTGTGTTGAGTCTTTTAAGCATCAAATAAGGTCTAATAGACCATTTATAATGTATTTGGATTCATGTGAGTTCATTCTTGTCATAGTTTACAATATTGTAAAAATGTTGTCATGAAAGTTGCAAAAAGATGCAAAATTGCAAAAGTTAGGAATATGAAGGGTTAGTTAGTTAAAAGGTCAGTTGTGGCCATTTTTTGTTGTTGTTATGAGTCTATATATGTTTGTAGAACCTCGAAGAAGAGGTCAGAGAATTGTGTATGAAGGAAATCAATGAGAAACCCCTGCTTTATACTATAATTTATGTGTTTTTGATTGGTAAATCATTGTTACAGGCCCCTGTACGGTCTTGTACAATGGGGTGTTCGATTAAGGTGCATTAAATTTGTTAGAGGAAATTATTAAATTCATTTTGGGTTCAATATGAATAGTTTTTTAGGATTTTCTCTCAAAATAGGCAGAGAACCCTACAGTTAAGGGTTTTGAAAGAGTAATATGGGAAATCAGGCTTTTCCAACCATTGCAATTGCTCTTAACTTCTTGGAATGGCATTTTTAGATGTAGTTTGTCAGTTTTAAGAGTTTTCAAGGGTAGGGAGAGCAAGTTGCTAATTTTGGAGTGATGCCCTAGTTCCTTTTCTTCATGATTTTTGGTGAAAGTCGATACCTTGAAGTAGGTTTTGATAGAAAGACTAGTAGAATCCCATTCTAGATGATGTATTAAGCTTGTGTAGACTTATTTAGAGGTGTTTGAGACATTAGAAAAGTAGAATAAGGTTTGGAAAGTATAGATTCATTATAACCCTATATGAACATGCTTAAGATGGCTTAAGTGAGGGTTTTGCATTTGAATGAACTAAGAGTATTTTCTCTTGATAAAATTGGTGGATTCAGTCTATTTAGGACCTGTTGAGAACATTGAAATTGGTTTTGGTGATTTGGAAGAAGGTGTAATGCCCCGCCAAGCAATCCCAAGGATACATTACATCAAGCATAGAGGGATTTTCTTCTTCCTGTGATTTCACATGCAAGCTGATGGTTGATTTTGTTGTATAGTGAAACTTTGGCAAAGTATGCTTCCGGAAACCAATCAATAGCCAATTTTTCAGGTCAAAGCATGAACCTGAATTCAAAATCTTGTTTAGATTTGACTTTTATTTCTTTCCATCTACAAAATTATTTGCTTATTCCTATGGTTTCAGGAAGGCTACTAAATTTTGTACAATGCCTCAAATCTAAATGATGAAACAGTGACAGGTTGCCAAGTATATTAGAAAATAAATATTGAAATTTGGAAATATCGCCATCTACATGCATTCAATGTTATTAGATTTCCACAATCCATAAGAATATCAGAGAAGCTATTTCTGGATTAGATTGTGTAAGCTTTTTTTGGATCAACATTTCGGATCACACTTCGTGATCCATCATCAGGATAGAGAGCTCAAGGAGATGAGATAGATTGTTATCATTATTATCAAGTGTAGCAACTGCGATAGATTGTCAGTAGAATCAAGCAGGTTATTTAAACTTTTAAACTTCCTTTTTATGTTCAAGTGTTGCGGTTGTGTCTGGTTGATATTGAAATCAGAGAGATTATTTAAAACCTCTACATCTTTCTATTAAGTTCAAATGCGCGGCTGAGACAGATTGACAATAAAATCAGGGAGATATTTAAACCTTTAAGCTTCCTATTATGTTCAAGTACTGCACTGTGAGAGGTTCCGATAGAATCAGGGAGGTCATTTAAAATCTATACATCCTATCATGTTCAAGAGTTGCTGCCGTAACAGGTTGAGAATGGAACCAGGGAACTAATTTAAACGTCTGTCTAACTATAGTTTTTTTTTTTTTCATAACTCAATCTCTATTTCCGTTATCAAAATATTTGTTGCCTATAACTTCAATTAACTTTATGGTTAATATAATAATTAATCCAAATATTAATTGACCAAAAACCATGTTATATAATTTATTTGGTAGTAAGTTTTATTATGAGTTGGGTTTAATAGTGTTTGCTTTGGTTGCATGTTGGATGGGTACCCTTTGGTGAATTATGTGGATGGTTTTTGGAATTGAGGTTGTTTTGAATGGATATTGAGGTGAATTACGTAACTTGAGTTGTGAAAGTAATATTGCTTTGATTTTGAGTTTGATGTTGATTTTGAGATCAAGTTTTGTTGTCACCTTGTTGGGAAACCCTTGTTTTAGTGATTTATCAGTCTTCCAGAGAAAGGGAAAGAAAGGTGTTGCTTTATTATCGGCCTTCACTTTTGGTTTTTTGTGAACTATTACTTGTATGATCTATTTGATGTTATGGGTTTTGCCTTCCACTTGAAAGTAGTTTTGTTATGAAAATTTTGTGTAGAATGGTGTATGTCTTGCTTAATGCAAATTATCATGTGGCTTAATATGTTGTGCATGGGGGGCTTACCCTGATAGTGTCTTTTTATTTTTTGTTGTTCATAAGGGGAGTGGCTTTCAATGGGGGCCGGGACCCGGAAGAGGTCCTAGGGTAACTCATTGAAAGTTTATTAATCAAGTGAAAACGTTAATATTTAATTAGGGGTTTTGGATAGAATCACACATTAACAAGATATAAGTGAATGCCTCACTCATGGCTCAAGTGCTTGTATGGGCTTGAGATGAGTTGAGAAGGCCTGGAATGGAAAAATCATTATCTTGTCCTTATGAAAGATAATTGATGCGCATTGGATTGCATGTGGGGCGGGTTTCGTAAGAGGTCACCAGGGTAACCCAAGTTGGGGGCCAGGGCCTAGGAAGATTCACCAGGGTAACCCATGCAATATTGCGATGACACTCTTCCTTAAACAACCAAGTATGCTTTATTTCCCTCTATGATATTCTTGAGCCTCTGGAAGCACATGTTGGCATTTGTATGTTGATGCTTTATTTGGTTATTCCTTATGTTGGGCACATCTCATGTTGGTTATATCTTGTGCTGTGATTGCCTTATGTTATTGTGGATCTTGTTGTGAAGTCTTGTAGCCTTGTTTTGTATGATGGTTTGGTTGAGGTTCCTTCTTGTCATCTCTTAGCATGGGGGGTGGGCCTTCAGGTCCACGTGGTTGGGTGGAACGTGCTATGCACCCCATTGGGTCCCCAGTTGTCGATCGAGATTTGCATCAGGGTTATTTCACTATTGTATAGCAATATGAAAGGAAGGCGTGGTCAAAGTGTATCATAGATCTACTTATGTGTCAAAACCTTGGTAATTTTGGTGTTTGTACATATCAATGTTGATTTGGTGGTTGATAGTCATCTTGTGTCTTTGATTTCTCACCATTGCATCAATTATCCTTAAAGTTCAGTTTGTTATGTTTAGTTTACTTTTCTTGTCAATAGTTATTTGGGTCATGTCATGCATGTCAGTTTTGAATCATCTCTTGTATCATATTGCAATTAATTGTCATTTGAGTTTCACTTTGGGACTTGGTGAATATAATTCCTAATCAAGTGTATATCTAATGATCACCATGCTATATCCTAAGTAAAGTGTTCCTACATTTGGTCTTTCAAAGTTAAATTAATGCTTGGTGACTTGACTCGTTTCCAAGGTAATGAACAATATTAATATTTGAAATGTTTGAAATGAAATTTAATGGCACTAGAATTAGCATAGTAATGAAATTATTTTGATTTAAAAACTTTGGTAGGAAAACCACAATGGAAATAAATTGTACTAGCATTAATGGAATTTGGGTATTTATTCCAATGAAACTTTGAGAAAATTTGAGTTATGAGTGTGATATTAACTTATTAAACCCTATATTTTTTGTCATTTGGGAAGTTTTAGATTTGGGGGTGAAGCTTTGCTAGCATCCCATTTTCCATGAAAGGAGTCTTTCTCACTATTCCATTGATTGCAAGAGCCTATGGAGCTAAATCCATAAGGAGTTAGAAGTTATGGTTCATTTATGGAGAATATAAAGAAACACACATTTCTTGTTTATTTTGATGTAATCAATAATCTAGGAGTGTTTGTTATGAGTTGGTGATTCTAAATGCCTTGGTGTACCTATTCTCTATGCTCTTTTTATTGGGGGATTTTATATTTTCATGTACATATGTAATATCCATATAATTTACATTCAATTTTTATGTATTTTGGACTATGATTATAATGGAACATGTCCTTTTATTTAAAAATATAGATTTGAAACTTATCTTATATGCTTCCGTGACCCTTACTATTGTTAGTTGTGAGAAATTTATATGGGCAAATCATGTATGGTTTATTATATGGACAAAGTTAGACTATGCTTGTTGTCTTAAATAATGGGTTTTCTTGATACTTGTATTTTTATGTGAATATTTCTTTTATAACTATGATTAAATATCACAATTATTTGGTGATTTCTTTGAACTAGGATTTAATCATAAACTGTAGGCATGATGCTTAACCAATTTGTTGAATTTTCTTACTCACACATGTTGGTTGTGGTAAAATTGATAGAGCCTAATTTTGTATCATTGAATCATGTGTGGGTTATTGTTTGGGACATGGTTTAAAATTTGTACATTTTGAATAAGAGAATCTCTATGGAACCAAACTCAACATGTTATTGTTGTAATAGTTATATAAAAAATTTGATTTCTTATACTTAAAAGAGGTGGTTTGGTTTGTGGGTTCTTTGTAAATTTATTTAAAAGGATCCCAAATGTTTCCATTGATGAATCACCCATTTAACTAAGTGATATTATAATTTAAACTCAAATCCATTTGGTGATAAAAATAGTTGATATGTGATACTCATGATGATATATTGGTCTCTTGAGTATTGATCATCTTTATGAGCAATTTTCCCATTTAACAAACATGACAACCTTGTGTTGGAAAATCCTTAAATATTCTAGGATGTTTGTTATGGGTTTTTGATTAGAGGTAAATAACGGGTTTTGAAGGGGCCCATAACCCTTTACAAAAAAGGCATTTGAAACAAAAGATAACTATAGTAAGTAAAAATCAGCCCAAACACAACGTACCCACAGCAAAAATTCAGCCAAAAAGGAGGAACACAACCATCAACATTACATATTCTTCAATATATCCATAGCCTCCACATCGTACACTACATCCTTCTGACCATCATCAAAGGAATCATAAATTTATTTCACAGGCACACCAGCCCGAGCTTTGGTCTTGTTACAGGTCCTGGCCCCAAGCCCAACCACATTTACCTTGGTAATCAAAACATTATTCACTTTGTCACCCTTATCACCAGACACCACTCCCTCCAGCAGGTTGCTAGCAAGACCAATCTCACTAGACTAAATAGTCCCCTTGCATTTTTTGGTAGTATCAAAATGGGAGGATAGACCAATAGAATCAAAAATACCCCTAGATTTTGCCACCTCCCCACCCTTTTCCATGTTAGCAAACAACTTCTCCAAATGAGTTTCAAGGGAAAGAACCCTACCTTCAAGATTCTGCTTCATAATAAACATTTCATCTGCCACAATTTTTAGAGAATTCATAAGGTTGTCAATTTCATTCTTTCCTAGAGACTCATCAGCTTTACTCAACATACCACGAATTTTCATGTTGGTCATATTCAGTTCGTGGAACAACCATTTAAATAACTTATAAAAAATAATGGAACCCTCTCTAGCAATTTCCAAAACATCAAAAATATTTTCCTTATCAATGTTGAAGACTCCCTTACCCAAAGCATCCTCCTCATGAGAGGAAATTACCTTATCCTGACTGGCAGAGACATCCTTCCCCTTCCCAACAGTTGTTGGAGTTTGGATTTTTTAATAGACTCCACAATTCCCGTAGCAACTGCCTTTCTTTTCTTCTGCCTATCTGGGTCCACAATAGGAGACTCCTCAACACCATGCCCCACCTCAACCATAGCCTTCTTTTCCATCAACAAGCTCGAAACCTCAATCAGAGAATCCACAACACCAAGTCCGCTCATAATCTTAAGAGGAGACTTCATCTCCAACAGTTGGCTCGTAGGCTTAACAACCAGCTTCCTATTGCTTCCCATCTCTAGCTCTTTTTTCTGCTTCAACCCCAGAACAAGGGGAGGTGAAGAGACCTCACCATCCACTTCATTTCGCTCCTTCATGCAACTCATCGACATTTCAGTACCCAACTCCTCATTGCAGGTTTCATAACCCTTGTTAGGGATCAGTTCCCCTTTTTTAGACTTCCCAGAAGCAGGGGTTTCCTCTTCCATGGTAGCAAGAGATCCCAACACATAGTCAACATCATCCTCAGATTCTGACTCCTTATCTGGGATGAGCTTCCTCTTCTTTCCCTTCTTGCTAGCCTGCTCCTCCTCAGAGACTGTATCATATTCTTTCTCTAACTTCTTTTGCTTACCCTTAGGGATAGCAATTGGCTTGACCACTTCAAAGGCTTTAGCATAATCAAAGATTAAAAGGATAAGCCCCACATGCAAAACATGGTTCTTTGGGTTCTTCTTATGGTCCTTGAGGCCAAAATCCAGGGAAACCAAAAGATAATAGGGAAAATAAATCCTTTTCTTATGGCAAAAGTGATTGAGCATAATGAAATGATAGATGTTTACTGCAGAAAATCATCCTTCAAGGGTAATGTAATGCATGAGCTCCTTGGCCACATCCCCCCATAGTGCCTTAAGAGAGCTCCTCTGGTAACCACCACTTCTCTCCGTCTTCAAATCTTGAGCTTCATCGTCTTTGACGAAGATTTGCATGGCGACCTACGACTTCTTTTTATCTCTAAAGACTTGTTTTCCCTTTATTGAGAGCCCCATAATGTTGGCTATGAAAGCTTCATTCACATCAAACTCCATTCCACCCAACTTGAGAACCCAATTGTTCCAGGATTTTGCGAACAATGTAGTAGTATGTGGATTGTTGCCATGTAAACTCTCTAGATATGGAGTCAACCTGCCCTTTTCTAAAATTCTCCAAACCTCCGGCTTCTTCTTGACAACATCACATGACAATAGTTCAACGTGGTTCCTGTATCCTCCCATCGCTTCCGAAAATGTAGTCTGGAATTTTGAGAATTTTGAACTCAATAAGCAGAAACCTCGAGAAGGCTATGCAAATAGTGCCCACAATCCGTGTGAAAAAAGAATAATAGCAAGAGCGATTAATGAACCTAGTGCTCCATTCCCTACAGATATCAATCCTTGTACCATCAGCTCGATCCAAATTTTGATTACCATCCCTTACCATAATAGCCTGCCATGTGATGAAAGTCATGCACGCTCCAAGCCTCACTAAATCATCAATCACTTTAAATTTAGCAATCATGATTAATTCTTGCAATTGCTTCTATAGGGAGGGGGTCGTTTAGTTCCCATTCCCTAGCTCCTCTAACTCCTAGATTAGCAAATACATCAGCAAGTCTGTTTCCCTCTCTTAATGTATGAGAGATGTAATATTCATCAAAGGACTTAAGAATATCAATAGCATCTTTGATCAAATTTTTAATAGTCCATGAGGGGGTAGCACAATTCTTCAAATTATTTATGATATTGAGAGAATCTCCCTCAAGCCAAACTTTCTTAAATCCTTTCTTTTGTGCCAGTTTGAGACCATGATAGGCTGCAGCTGTTTGTTATGGGTTCAAATCATGTTTGATATTTATTTAAACCTGTTGTTATATTAAGTTTATTAAAATTGATGGTATGTATGATCATTGCTATATGATTCCCATTTAAGCATCATTAGGTATAACCTAATTGGAATATATTAAGCACTATGATGAAATCCATAAGAAAACATGGGACTTTCCTTCAAGCTCTTTTGAAAATTATTATGTGTTTGACTATGAATATGTTATCCAATATAATAATGTTATTGTTGGAAAGGATAATCTTAGGGTTTTGAAAAGTCTTAGAAAAGTTAATAGATATATGATTATTCGAGAAATCATTTATTGGATTATTGAGACAAGAAAATATTTGTTGGAATCTTATAAAAAAATTGTTAAAGGTCATGGTTACTACTTCGTAATAAGTGTAAACTTGTTATGAGGTGGTGTTGTTGGACCAAGGTATCAATGAAGTCATGAATAAATAGAAAGAGATAATTTTTTCCTAAAAAGGAATTAAATTTATGTGTTGACCATTATTATGAAATTGATCATCATTATGAGGAAATATTAATTTACTTACAAATTATAAAACTCAATTTGTGTGTGGTAGTTAATTGTACAATGATTGGTTTCTATTTTCCATGAGTTTTTGGTATTTTAAATTATTCATTTGTGGAAAGTTGTGCATATAATTGAAAGATGATGGGGTTAATCGAAGACTCAACAAATTCTTTTGAATTATTTAGATAAT
The DNA here is from genome assembly GCA_007258455.2 of Sequoia sempervirens. Lineage (NCBI taxonomy): Eukaryota > Viridiplantae > Streptophyta > Pinopsida > Cupressales > Cupressaceae > Sequoia > Sequoia sempervirens. The sequence goes on along the minus strand of VDFB02260913.1, from coordinate 53,697 downwards.
ACACATAGAAATAATGTGATTATTTAGTTACACTATTCACTTCATGCTAGTCTTTCAGTGAAAGTACACTAGTGTGTCCCACATCTAGGCCATCTTAATTTTGATCTAAAATCATATTTTCTAAAATAAATGGTTTAAGCTCAAGATATTTGATCTAAGGGGAACAAATCAAACATGACCAAACCTCCTTAGATAACACCCCTTAGGCTTAAATCAAAACCTAACATAATCTCCTCCACTCCTATCAAAATTATAACAAAAAAGTAATTTTGCCTCACCTTTTGGAGGGTTAAATGAATTCATCAAAAGATGTCATTATGTATGTATGTAGCCCTTAGTGTGAAATTTGTAAAATTTATAATGTGTATCATGTTTTTAATATTAAATTTGTCTTTTGGGTAATTGAAGTAGGGGAGAGGGGCCCATGGTAGGTCAAGGACCAGTAGTAGGGATAGAAGTAGATATATATAGGCCCCACAATAGAGCATTTAATATCCACTTGTAAAACACTTTTTTTTCCAAAAAGTACATAATCTGACAAATCCTGTGATGCCACATCAACCAAACATGTTCAAGGTACTCAGTTCCCTACTATGGGCCCCTATGTAGTTTTACAAAAAGCATGCTGATGTGGCATCATATTTGATGACGTGACCTTAAAAATAATTTTTTTAGGTAGATGAGTTGGCAAGTAAACTACTGTACAAAATTTAGACTTTTTAAAAATCATATGTTATGAAATTCAAAAACCTAGAAGTAGGTTGCCCTACTATGGGCCCCTCTCCCCTAAGTCCATTATGAAAAAGTAATAACCTTTATTCAAGACACTAGAAAAATAACAAAATTTACAAAAAAATCTCACAAAATGTATTGCACTCTGCATGGATATCCTTGATTTTGTGACATAAATTAATTCCAATATATTTTTGAAGACAAACACTTTATGGTAAAATATAGGTCCAAAATTTCTTAGTACGAATTTAAAAATAATAATATAAATAAAATATTTAATAAAGAACTACCAAAAAATTGTGGACTACATATTAAAGTCAATAATCTAATTTTTTTTTTTTTTAGACTGCAGGAATCGGGTAGCACGACCCCCTATAAACTGCAGTGCGCCTGGTAAACTTTTTAACGTGACCGGCGGCGCTGGCGCGACACGCCCTCCGGTACCACGGGACAGGGGAGACTAGAACTTGTGACCAGCAGAGCCGCAACGGAATTACTTAGCCAACCGAGCTAGGGCCCCCGCCCAAGTCAATAATCTAATTTGAATAAATGTCATCTAAGGATTTTTTCTGTAGCAAAATTTATGTATTATAATAAAATTATCTTAGCAAAAATAATTGATTTTTAAAAAATGAGAAAAAAATAAACGTGATAGAAAAATCCCTTAAATTTTTAAAATTATAAATTTAATATGTATGGAAAATGCCACAAATCATTATTTTACATCATTCTTACATTCTTGATTGTTTGTTTGATATAATCAACATGTATTTTGAATGTTGTTAAATGTTGATTTTGTTGGCCTAATAATGTTAAAAGTGGGATATATTATCATGCTATCACAACTCTTGAACATCTAGGAGTAACGATTGTAAGAAAATTTACAATGTAGAATAAACATAAAAAAAATAATAAGCACAAATTTAACACAGTATTTACGTGGAAAACATGGTAAAATTATACCAAGAAAAAACCACAAGCAAAGATCTTTTGTATTTTATTTCTCAGGAAATTCACAATTACAACAACCTTCAAAAATTATAGAAAACATGACTTCAAAAGAGTATCAGAAATCCAAGTTGTAGAGTACTTTTCAAACAAAATTTTCCAAAAATAGAAAGAGCAACTCATGCAACTGCATTTCAAACATTTGTCAAAATTACCAAAAATAGGGAGTCCTAATTTGAAAAAAAAATTGGCTTCACCAAAAACGTCTTTAGCGTCCGAGGGGCTATGATAGCTCCCCTAGGACCCCTATCATTTCAACCTTCGGTTGAATAGTAGACCTTCAACCGCATCAGATGCACACCTGAAGCACTAGCTAGCTATCAATCTTGACTATTTCTCATTGCTAGAATAACAATATAATATTCCAACAATGATATGGCTTACAAGGCCCCTATTCAATGTTCTCATATTATTTGAATAACAACACATGGTAGATAGTGTAATCTAAAATGTATTACACATGAATGGTTATGAATGATGTTGGAACAACTTGACATCTTCAAGTAGAGATGAGTAGGTCCCTATCCCATTGTACTTCTATATTTTTTTATGTATGGCAAGTTAAGGTAGGTATGCTTCATTGACCATGATGGATTGTGTGGTATTATTATTTCTCACTATGATATGGACATGATTTCATGATTGTTGTCCCAAACGTTAATGGATAAGAAATTTTATGTGGTAATATTATAAGTTTAGAGTCACAATGTGTCTCTTACACTAGTTCTTATCTTCTTCTTATGTGGTATAATTTTATGGTCCCTTTTGTAAATGGTAGTGCCCTACCTTAAATTAGAGTGGCATATGGAAGAGAATGTACAAATCTTTGGTTGGTGGAAATACACTCTTATTATTCTCTCTTCCCTTATTCCTTCAATTTTAATTTCAACATGATAATGTGATGTAATTTAGGTTAGAGGTAGCTAATTGATGTTTATTTATCCTTTATAGATTTCATTCATGTACATATTATTATGTATGTATGTTGACATAAATTATTATTTTAGTTTAGTTATAAGGTATCAACTATGGTATATTTATGTCCTGAAGAAAGTGTGTATATATAATCATGTATTGTAGTCATTTATACGTTATATAGAACTTTACTATTATCATTAAAATATACAAGGAAAAATATAAAATTATCCAGTTGATCATTAAATGTACTATGGATTTAAACCTTTGATGAATTATATGTACCCATTTTACATGGTTTGAATTCAACTATGTATCTTTAGAGTTTGAAGTGTGCAATAATTTATTTGGTTGGAAATACATTGTTTGAATGATAACACCCAATGCGAGTCTTTATTGAGTACTTAGAGAAAGTCAATTATTAATGTGTGCTTATAGATATATGTCATAAAAATTATCATTATAAGACTTATTTCTCAAATTAGTTGGTGCACATAATAAATATGATAAGTTAACCCAATAACTTCACCAACAAGTCAAACATTGGAACTTATATTATGAACATGTAGAGATTGGCACATGTCAAAATATCATTGAATACAACTATTTATTATATATTCTTATAATTGTTTACCTAATTAATTAAGATAAAAATAATTAGGACACTTTTAGTTAATCTTTTATCATTACCATTTTAAGATATGATATTGCTAGCTTTTAAGCTTGGAAATGAAACTATAGTATCTCAAAAAATTATATTTTTCATCTTACTCTAAGATGTACTCTCATAAGAATCACATTTTGGATTTTCCTCATGTTTCTCAATTATAACATTATCCCATTCTTAATGGACTAGATATCTTTGTCCAAGGAAAATTTTATTGGTATTTAGTAACATAGTATAATTCCCTTTATATGTAAGCCACCATCAACATGTTCAACCTTGCTATTTATTAACCGAGGTCTTTCATAGTGTGAAATATTACAACCATTATACTATTTCTCTCAAGAGTTCTAATAATCTTGCTTTGAACAATTCATAGATATGCCCCTCAACAAGTGTTGAATTCCAAACTTCAAGAGCTAAATCGACAACAAACTTGGTGGACTAGTCCTTCTCAACTATACCATCTAAGATACATAAAACTAAAGTTCTTATCCAGGCCAATATAATACATACAAACACCCTCAAAATCATCAAAATTAATCATCTTGTATCCTTGTCCTTTTTTAATATTTTCTAAAGACTGCATAGTGTTGGATTGATTAGAAGATATTTTCAAAGAAGACCCTTCAACCATTTTGATGTTACCTTATGACTAGTTGGCCATTGCTAGATTAGGGAATATATAAGGAGAAGAAAGTTTTAAACCAAACAACAAGGAAGATAGAAGATGAGAGGTAAATGAGAGAGCATACCTAAAATAAATCTACAACCTAGCTACAAAATCTTTAAAGTTTACAGTTGTTTGAATGATGACTCAACTAGGAAAGGGAACATATAAGGGCTTGCACTTTTGGAAAAGGGAATTAAAAATGTTTAATTCCTAAATTATATGGCACATACAAACCCTATTAATCATCATAGGAAAAGAAAGGTTGTATAAATATTTAATAATTGAATACCCCAAATGAGACATTTTAAATGTAAACAACTTCCTATCTAACTTAACTATATCCCGAGGTTTGTAATATCATCAACCAATGTATTGTTGGCCCTTTTTATATCTAGTTGATGATTTTTTTCTAATTACGTAGATAAACTTAAATAGTCAACTTATATAATAATATTTCTTTTCCAATTTTTATAGGTGGTCTTTCTTGTGGTGTTAATTATAATATTTGAGCTTCTCTCAAACTCACTTTTTTTGTAACATTTATCTTTCACAATCTAAAGGCCTCTCCATAAATATTTATCCTTTACCATATTGTCAGTTGCAACTTGAGAATTTCATAATAAATGAGAATTATTTTTTTCATCACGACACTTCTTGATGCCATAGCTATCCTCAAATATCCTTTAGTAGCCTCATACTAGTTGACCTTGAGAGCTCCACTTAAGAATGAGGCCCAAAAATTTTAGTTTTCCTTTGATAACTTTAATCTTAATCCTTTAATTAAGGATTTTTTAATATAGTTACTAATAAATAATATAAATATCTTTTTTGATTGAATCAAGACAAGGAAATTACATACAAAAGAGCAGCCAGTAGGCTGCCAAGGATAAAATGAGGTAAAATTACACAACAAACAACCCAAAGAAAACTAAACAATGTACACGAAGCCCATAAACATAACACAACAATAGAGTCAATTAAATTATAACTTCATCATACATTGTAGATGTTTGGAACATATTGTATCCTCTTTATGGAGTTGGAGAATTTGAAACTTAATCTCATCTAATTCATTATTGATCTTCACCTATTCTTTGGGAACCCCCTACAATCAAGAACATAAAAAGACAATTTGGAAAATAACATTAGAGTAAAACTTTAGCATTATTGCTTCCTAATGATTAAAATAATTTGAAAACATTGCCAAGCATCTAATTTTCCATCTATTAAGCAAAATAATATGTCTCATAAAATCAATCACAACATTATTATGAAGATCTATACCCAAAACGACTTATTTCCAACATAAAACATAAAAAATATAGCAAGAAGGTGCTTGAAGATAACATTCCATTTATTTTTTGTTTGTGAACAATCCTAAAAGATGTGTTTCAAACTTTCATAGTGCTAAAAAAAAGGACATTTAACTAGTTGAACCATCATACATTTCAACTTGTCACCCATAAGTAGCTTGAAGTGAAAGAATTGCCAAGCAATAATTTGAGCATTAGACTATGACCTCCAAACTTGAGCACTCAATTTCCTCCATGTCTTTTCTTAGAACTTACATTTCCATTTTTTGTTCAATCTATTATTTAAGGACATAGTAGGAAGGAGGCTCAAATATATATTTTTTAACATCTATAGACAATGAATTGATGCTTGGACAACCACAACTAATCCTTGAAGAATTTACAAGGAAGAGGACTGCAAAGATTCATAACTAAGCCCATAGGAACCAATGACTTAACAAATACAACAAACCCTTTAGATTTGTTGTTTAAACTAAAATTGACCTTAATGCTTTACCAAGTAGCACAATCCAAGGTATTGAAATCCCATAATTCCCCACATTGTTGAACCCCTCTATTAAATAAATAATAATCTTGCCTTGGAAAGGCGGCAACAAAGGGGATACCTTGATATTGGACCAATATGCTTCACCAAATAGATGAAGACCCAAAATTGAAATCATGTTGCAATGAAATATTTTTCTAGTTTAAGCATTTGTAAATTGCTACCAAGCCTTTCATATAGAATTTAAAGGAAATGAAACTTTTATGTTAAAGAAGGGAGAAAGAATAATTATATCTAACCATTTGATGGATTTCCATTTCCCTTTGACAAAAGCAAGCATAATATGATAACAAACCATATTTTTCCATGGCTCTTCTCTTGTAAGAACATTGATTATCCATTTCACTGATAAAATTCTTAGAAGTATAAAACATATTCACAACCAAGATCTTTCTATGAGAGAGATAAGTTATAAAATTGTAAATGAAATAACACAATTATAGACTTGTGATTCCAAGAGATGTGCAAATGTCAAGATGATAATATTGCACTAATATTTCAAAGAAAAGTTGTAGAAGAATGATTGAATGCATCAATGTACATGTATACCAACATATGCAAGAGTATGCAAAGGAATGAATTTCAAATACAAGCTAGGTAGTGAGTTTATATAGAACTAGGGAGAGGATGGAGGTGACAAATCCAACCAATAGGGAGTGACCACCAAATAATTTCAAAATAGTAAATATTCCACCCTTTTAGGATGGTGACACCTCAACACCTTATCTCCGAGTTATTAATTAATTAAATTCACTTTATTAACCTAAGAAATATTAATAAAAGTGTAGGAAAAAATTAGGACTAAGGTAAAATAAATTAGCACACTAGTAAAATAAAAACTTACACTAATACCCTTGCTTAAATGATGATGATGGGTTCCGAAAAATGAGGGCATGTTAGACACCTTTGTACATAAAAAATCCCCCCAAAGAAGAATCCCCATCCCACAAAAATAAAATACACCCCCCATAATAGAGAGAGAGAGAGAGAGCAAATGAAGTGGAAGGATTAAGAAGCACCCTTCTCCACATAGATCCAATGGTAGATGCTTGAAATTGGATGTAGAATATGGTCCACAATCATCAAGCAACATTCTTCCTCTTAGGAAGAAATAAAACCAATTTTTTTTTAATGATTTCTTCCCATTTCTAAAATGAATACATAGAAATGGAGCTCAAAATGTATGAATCCTTTGAACTCTACTCAAGTGTCCCCTTGTCAATGTTGAAAGTTGTCACTATCAAGTCAGGTTTTCTAGACCACACTAATGAAGATGACAATATATAATCTACTGGAAATGGATTTAGAACATAATCCAAAGACAAATATCCATCCTCTAAAGAAAAATATGTCTCCAAATACAACTCAAAATTCTCCACACACATGTCAAACTATGATGAGTGATCATTGTTGAAGGATGAGTTGTAGCTTTAGTTTGGGACGCCCAAATGGGTAAAGCACATGTTCTAAGCTTTGGTCTTCACGGTATAACTCAACTTGAAGGAATATGGCGTACCTTTTCAAGGGCTTGAGCTTGTGTGCATTGTAATTATCACCATTTGGAGATTACAAGGTTGCATATTGTCTCTATATATCATTCAAGTTGAATAGAGTTGATATAATTGTTATTGCAGGTGTGAAGAATATTAATAAAGACAGAAGAAGCATTCTCAAGCAAGAATTGGAGCTATTGTAATTCAGAGATTGAATAATAGAATAATTCTTGGTGGAGTTTTTTCCCGAAAGGGTTTCTCCACACATGTGCTTTATTGGATTTACCTCTCATGCATGATAAGATATTTCTAATTCTCCCACTTGACATTATACATTGCAATTATTCTAAACAAGGAATAATAAAACAAGTACAAGACTCAAGGCCAATGGCCTTCTTACAACTAATCAAACCATACTAACTTCAAATGCAACTTGCATAATCATGAAGCTTCCAAGCAAATGATTAAAACCAAGAGAACTTATCGTATGGTCTCATAGATAATCTATAACATTAATTAAAGTGCTTTCTCAATTAATACCTTCCCATTATCAACCAAACCATTACCTTTCCCAAGCCTGTGTAACCAAACCACCTCTTTAGAGGCATATGCTAAACCACCGAGTGTGTTGAATTCACATTCAACCAAGGTGTAGACTCCTCGGTCTTTTCTATTGAAAAAATTTTCTTACAAGTAACCATTCCAACAAATGTCTCTTACCACAAGATAATTCCAGCCTCACCTATTTCTCCAAGTATCCATGAGGACCTGTAACCAACCAATCCATGCCAAACTCCAAATTCAACACAACACTTTCATGAAGTAATCAAACAAATGATTAATGTACCCAATACTTAAGAGAAACACACAAGATCAATGCCAAAGCTCCAATCATGAATTAGGAACATAAACATGACATCCATGATCTAACCATCTCCTCTTAGGAGATCACATGCATCATAACATACTTATACATCCTAGTCTCAAGAGAACCATGTAATATGCCAAACTAAATGCATATCAAGAGTAAACCATGACATCCATAACAAATATACTCTAAACCAAGAAACCATATCTCTAATCACATGGAGATAACCTTACCAATGATGCATCCAAGTCACTGCCAACAACTCCCACTGAACCGTGATACGGAGTCACACATGGCATCGTGACTACCATCCTCTCTATGAAGATTAATCTATCCTACCAAAGCTCCCACTGAACTGTGATACCGAGCTATACATGGCAACAAGATAAACATCAAACCATCACTGTCAAAAGTATATGGAATTTCAGATATTTCCTCATGATCATAATTATCATAACATGTATTATGCCACAACTCTAAACACTAATCAAGAGTATACCATGACATAATAACAAAACCATCCTACAACCAAGGATCCACATCATTTCCAAATGCTCCCACTGAACCGTGATACTGAGCAATCCCATGGCATCATGATGCACATAATCAAAACCCCATTTCTGTCATAAGCTCACACCAAACCTGTGAATCCAAGCTCTCAATGACCTCTGTAACAAACTTTTTTTTTTTCAAAATCAGCAATAGAAAAAATAATAAAAGCTCCCACTAAGCCCAAAAAACCTCCAATATTTTAAGAGAAAGGCATCCCAATACTCTACCCAACCTCAAGCTCTGATACCAAATGTTGAAAAATGAGGTGTTTTCTTAGCTTAATACTCGTAAAACTTTAATATTGCTGATCTAAGTAAGTCTTTTCTTTGTTACATATATTCTTTGTGGGTGATTATCTTGATTAATCCATTTTACTGTTGTAGAATGTAGAGAGAAGTTGATAGAAGAACTAGGCAGGATATTAGAAAGATTACACAAGATGTACCGTGGAGAAACCCTTTCGGGAAAAAACTCCACCAAGAATTATTCTATTATTCAATCTCTGAATTACAATAGCTCCAATTCTTGCTTGAGAATGCTTCTTATGTCTTTACCAATCTTCTTCACACCTGCAATAACAATTATATCAACTCAATTCAACTTGAATGATATATAGAGACAATATGCAACCTTGTAATCTCCAAATGGTGATAATTACAATGCACAAGCTCAAGCCCTTGAAAAGGTACGCCATATTCCTTCAAGTTGAGTTATACCATGAATACCAAAGCTTAGAACATGTGCTTTACCCATTTGGGCGTCCCAAACTAAAGCCACAACTCATCCTTGACTTCGGTGATAATTACAAAGCTCTTCCTCAAAGATGGCACCCAAAAGAGGGTCCCACTTAACAAAGCTTTCAAAAATATCTTATCATGCATTGGAGTTAATTCCAAGAAAGCATCTTGGGCGCCCAAGTTAGCTCCAAGTGATTTCTTGTTAACTGAAACATTTACTCAACACCATTCCCAAAGAATGGTCATCCCCTGATGGAGGTAGTCCCTGTTATCTGTCATACAACTCAATGTTATTAGCCATGCATTACAAGTTAACTAAAGCTAACTACATGCAACTCAAAAAAACCAACATGCATGCAACATGCACTTGCATGCAACTAAAGATAACTGAAAGAACTAAACTTAACTGAACTTAACTGAACTTCAAGCATGCAAACATCAAATCCTAACTCCTAGGATCTTTTCATGCATTCAGAAGTGTTAACTGTTACTCTGTATAGTTAACTGGACACAAGGTGAGTTTCACCTTACCATGTGTGCACCCACATGCTCCTATTATTTAGGAATAACTACAAATTCCAATTTCATGATTTATTTCATCCAAATAATTAATCTCATCCTAATCTTAGTGTTGTTGAACACATTCCAAGAATCTAGGAGATACATGAAATAATTAATGTTTAGGATTTGCAATTGAATGGCAACCTATTTCCAACAATCATGTTGAAAAAATAAGAGGGTATGAATTTTCCCCCATAACAACTGAAGAAGAAGAATCTCCATCAAAGAGAATATGAATGCAATCAATAGTGTCTCTCAAATATGCAATATGTGTCTCCGTAAACAAGTTTGAAATACCTATCAAGAGATCATCTCATAAATTTGTATCTAGAAGATAATGTATGTCCTACTATAAGAAGTCACTGGAAGATTTTAAAGAAGGAATCATGAACTCTAAAGTAGAAATAGTAGATGAAGGATGTTGAATACAAGGTTCAATAACTAGATCCCTTGTGAGAATACCCAAGTTCAAGTACAACCAAAATTATCCTCAAAATCAAAGTCCACACAAGAAATGTGATCATCATCCAAAGTAGAAAAGCCATCATTAGGAATAAAATATGAAAAATTGAATAGCTGAGATACATGATCAACCATCCTAGTAGCAATAATCTTGTTGCTCTCCAAATCTCTAATGATAACTAAATCAAGACTAAATTCCATAGTCTTCGATGTTCCCTATGAGTAATATGATATATGGAAAGAAGATTATTGGACAAATGAGGTACACACAATACACCATTGAAAGTGTCATCCTGATATCAATAGATCCCTTCCCAATTAAAAAAAACACACACACACACACACACACACATATATTGTTACCCATAAAAATAGGTTGCATAACACAAGTCTCAAAAGAAAAGAACATAGACTATGAAGAAGTCATATGATGATAAACTCTTGAATCTAGAAGCCATCTCCTTGATCCAAGACCTATAGAAGAACAAATATCTTTTCCTTTAGATTATGTAGAAGCATAAATAATATGTACTTTTTTCATTTTTCTTAGTAGATTCTTAGTTTGATGAAGATGGAGATTCAGTGACCCCTTTGTTGTTTTTCTCAATAATATGTGTGAGGTGGTCAATCTATTTCTTCATGCAATTATGTTCATCATGCCCAAGTTTCTTGCAATAGGAAAATTTAACTTTCTCCTTCTTAGGTTTCCCTTGATTTGAAGAATTTGTAGTGTCTATATTACAATTAGATGAAGATTCATCATTCTCTCAGTTGTTTTACTTATTAGTTTGTTTGTCAATCTTTCTAATCTTTAGTGCCTGATTTATAGCCAAGGCATGAGACCCAGAAGATTTGATAGTGTCCATTTGAACAAACTTGTCCTATTCTTTTGTGAGTTCATTAGAAAATGCATCAAGAGAAGGCATTGTGTAGGAAGCTCCTAAGGCACTTTTTGTAGCATAGAATGTAGAAACAAAGACTGAATAGTCTGGACTAAGTGTAGAGAGAATACTTAAGAATAATTTCTTATCATCTTTCTCAATTACACACTATCTCAATTGCAATATTATGGCTTTTATTTTTGTGAAGAAGTCCTATATAGTATCAAAACCTGAAGAAATTAACCCTATCAACTCATTCTCTAATTAATGACCTCTCAATCATCTTTTTTACCAAAGATTTTTTTCAATGTTATCCAAACTTCATTTGGTGTAGAAATAGATTCAATATGAAAGAGATATAAAAATAAAAAAGGTTCCAAATGCTTCATCACACTTATTAAACCATTTTGTATTTTCTGCATCAATTGTTGGTTTTGTTTCTAGTCTCATTGTTACCCTATATAGTCCTAAATTTTTCAAGTAGATTGGAATTTTACTTTTCCAATCAAAATAGTTGTAAGGTGTTAGCATAGGAATTATTAGTCGATCTGTTTTAAGCAGTAAATAAGATTATTTTTTATTAACGAAAAATAGGTTTTGAAGGGTGCCTGAAACCCTGAACAAAAAAAGACAATGGCAGTAAAGATGAAACAATAGATTGCCCACCCAAAACACCAAAAATAAGCTAATTACCAGAACATCAGCAGACCATCAACAAAAAGCCATAGCTAAAAATGAAAAATAGTAAAGCAAACCAAATGGCCATTAGAGAAGTTCCTTGAGCATATTTTCCACATCCAAATCCTTAGATGCTAGCCTATCATGCATCTCCATAATTTCCTCAACATCACGACCAGGGACCGTTTTGCATTTCTTGGTTTTACTCTGAGTACGCACACTCGGTCTAGCATCCAAATCCGCGGTATGCATTTCCATGAAAACACTCTCCCCCCTTTCCTCAATCACATGTTCTTCAAATAATCCTCTGCTAGTCCATTCCTTTGCTTTCTAGTTGAGGAAGACCATACCTTCAGCCAAGGCCTCCAACTTCTCCTTGCTAATGTTAATAATCGTGTCCAAGTCCTTTTAGAGCTGCCTATTATGCTTTTCTAGCAAAGCCATCCTCGGTCCATAATCATTCTTCAAATTAGCAAACTCGTCCACCACACATCCAACATTGGAATTTAAAGACCTGGTCAACCCGAAGATAGAATCCTTCTCCTTGAGACTGCACAGAGTGGAAATGTTGCAATGAGCAATAGTGTCATGCTTATTGTGGAGGTTCTGCACCTCTTGTACGAGCCACATCAGCAAATTAAATGAGATATCAGCCCCTTCTTTCACCAAACCAGACGCCTGCAAAAAATCTATAGCCCCCCAAAACACACCCCTGCCCTGATGCGAACCAGCCAAAGGATCCTCCTCTTGAGACACCTCAGGGAAAAGCTCAGCCTTGCCCCTATCCTTGGACGTCGACACCTAGGTAGAATCATCCACATTGACCACAAAATTCCCCTTTCCAGCCACAAGAGACCCACCATCACCAAAATTCCCCATTCCATCACCCTGGATATTCTCCACCACCTCCTGAAATTTATCATCCACATCCTTAGAATGGACCTTGGCCTTCGTACCACCAGAAATTCCCTCTTCAACACCCTCCACAAAATCCTCCTTGAGTTTGCGTTTGACACGCAAGAGGAGAGATTTTTCCTTGGAAGTTGAGGGTTTCACCCCTCCAAATGAGGGGGTGTAATCTAGGTCAGTGTCATACCCATTGGACCAACCATCTGACTCCTCTTCAATTTTTGTTCCCTCACTCTCTGGAATCTCTTCAATCCGACATTTCCCACTCCCTTTCTTGTTCTTTTTTGAAACAGGGGACCGGGGGCCTCGAACAATACAATTAGGTTTAATAAAATCTACAATGAGCAACATCAAACCCTCATGCAGAAAAGGGTTTCTAGGGTTCTTCCTGAAACTCAAAATTCCTTCTTCCAAAGACATCAAAAGGTAAAACAGGAAGAACGCAAGCTTATCACATCGAAAGTGATTCAACAGCACGAAATGGTGACCATACAACGTCGTGTATCTGTCATCGAGGGTAAAGTACCGCATCAATGCCACCACCACATCTTGCCATATGGGTTTAATCTTGGTCCTGTCATAACCTCCATAGTCCAATCTAACCATTTTAGCCTATTCTCTATCTTGGAGAAATTTTTGCTTGGCCGAATGCGAGATATTCTTATCCCTATAGAATTTTCTACCTTCCATCGACATACCTGTCACTTCTACTATGAAATCTTCATTGATGGTAGTATCCCTACCAAACATGCTAAGCACGCGTCCATGCCAAGCATTAACCAAATCCTTGGATACGATGACTTAAAGCCATGCAACCTCTCCATGAAAGGAGTCACACCACCTCTTTGCAGAAATTACCAGACATCGGCATTGGCTTTGATGTCATCACAAGAAAGAGGCTATGTTCTACACCTATCCCCACCCATCATCGAAGCACTTGCAGAAAGAAACCACAGACAACGATAGCAAAACAAAGAGGCAAGAGGAAGATAAACACCCAGAAAGCATGTGGAGTTGCCAAGGATGGTACCGATAGCAATAATGAAGAAGAGGCTTATACAACTCAAACTTGAATGACCACAAATTCCAATAAGCATCAACTGTGTGAATAGTCTAATCAACCAAAATACTCCATAATGCCCACGCATTCCAAAAGCCAAGGAGATGGCCAAAACCAATGAGCTAATGTTAATCATTATGAATAAGAGTGCTTAATTCAATAGGTAGGATGCCATTTGCATCCCAAGACCTTGCCGACGTCACCCCAAAATTTTCCAACCAATTAGCCACAAAATTCGCCTCTCTATAGGCACGAGATATAAATTTCATCAAATTCACAACTTAAAGAAATGACATTCAGAATGAGATTTTTAATAGTCCAAGAGGGGGGAGGGGCTTTCCTTAGGCAATTTATAATTTTTAGGAAATCCCCTTTGATCCATAGCTTAGAGATCCCCAAGTCTCTAGCCAACTTAATGCTATGATAGGCTGCAACAACTTCAACAAAGTGGAGCAGTAAATAAGATTGTTTGTGAGTGCATGAAAAGAGAATGCAAAGTGCAAAAGAGACACCCCCCCCTTTCCACTAGTCCCATAAATCACCCCCCAGATATTACAAAGTTGGAACTTTATGATTAGTGTAATTACAAGGATTTTACTAGATTACAACCACAATGGGCAAAAATGAAAATTTTGATAAAAAAAAAAGATTGATACATAATCTTGAAAATATAACCTTGAAGTTGTGTAGTTTTATTCAATACCTTTCCAATGCCTATTCGATTTCAAAAAATAGAGCTCTAGGGAAAAAGTCATGGCATGTTGAAAAAAAAAGCAAGTACCAACTTCAACCTACAATATTTGGAAAATAAGGAAAATTTTCTTTTCAAAATCCCTATCGATAGAAATTTCTCATCACCATCTTTTTGTCAACTATTTGTTCACCAAAATTTGACACTTGTGGTAAAAGTTATGCAAAATTGAAAAAAACCCCAACTTGGCCTATAGGAAGGGCCCTAGTGGTCCTCAGGCTGCACCGACACTAGTGGTGGCCATTGGACAACATACTAGATGAGTTGTTAGGTGGTGACTTTGGTAATTTGGAAAAGTTCAAGTCACAATTTATAAACCGTGGTAGTCATAGTTAGGAAAACTTGTGGCAGTTCTATAGAACTATGTGATCTACAAGCAACTTTAATAGTCATTGGGCTATGCCCACAATAGCTAGCTCTAGTGGCTAGTGCTTAAAAGTGTTATACATATAAATTGGTGTACTGAGTCTCAAGGATCAATTCATCCTAATGATATGCCTATTATTAGGAATTTAAATCTGGTTGACAACAAGTCGGGTTTTCTTGCTAGAAGAAGGCCTTGATAGGCCAAACAAAAGATTCATCGAGAGGGCCAGTGGCTTCCTCCTTCCCATGGTTTTCTGAAGGTTAATATTGATGGTTCCTCTAGAGGGAATCTTGAGCATGTAGGGATTTGAGATATTGGTCGTGATAGTGAGGGAGGTATTGTGTTTCTTTTCTCTACTTACAAGGGGCATCATACTAATAATTTGATGGAGGCCCTTGCTATTTTGTATGTTGTTGAACGAGATTTCTCCCTTGGCTGGACAAAAGTAATATGTGAGTCTAACTCACAAATTGTGGTGGATTTGTTGAAGGGGCAAAGAGTGGATGGTGTTAATTGGCAGTTGGCCATAGTGGTTAAGCAAATATTGGGCCTATGTTGCTCTTTGGAATATGTTTCCTTTTGTCATATTCCTCGAGAGTGGAATAGAGTGGCAAATTGCTTGGTTAAGTGGGCCTTTGAGCATTTGGAGAGATGGGATGTTAATGATCGGAGACTGTTGCCACCAGAGTATGCTTTGGCTTTAGATAAGCTAATTATGGAAGATCGGGATAGGTAGTTGGCTTTGCAATGGGGCTCCTTAGTGGTTCTCCTTCTAGTTCTTGGTGGGCCTCTGGTCTTTTGCTTTGTACGTTGTATTTTGATTCAATAAATTTTTACCCCCCCTTTTTTAAAAAAAAGAATGATCTATTTGAATATTTTTTACATAGATTTTATTTACTAAAAATAGATATGTTAGTTTTATTTACTTCAAAATTATTTAATATTATTTATTAAAAAATAATATTTATGTACTTAAAAAATATTTTATGTATTTAAAAGTTGTTTTAAAACTATTTATATTTATCTACTTAAAAATTTTAATTTTTAAAAACACTATTATTAATACACACAACTGTAATAAATATATTTAATATTTTCAGACTATTGTATCTCTATTAATTTCATTTATGTTATGAAATATCATAGCATTTTATTTAATTATAACAACTTATTTAATTTCATTTTATGAAACAGCATAACTGATTCTCCTCTTCTTCATGATGGATCACTCAGTGTGTTCCGAAACATCCAACAAAAAACATGCACAGTTTAATCCAAGAATATACATTGTTCTTATATTGATGGACTATGAAAAACTAATACCAACTATGACTGATTTTTTCAAAGACTTTGTATAGGGGCTGCTTGTATCTCTTCCATAGATGTTAATTGCCACTTGTAAAACAAAAGTCAAGAGGGTTTAAGAGGGTTTTCATGGAACCACTTCCTAAGTACCCCACCTAAGATGCTGCTACTTGAATGCCCAACAAGAGTCAAACAAAAGCACTAAATATCTAAATTTAACTCACACTCCAAGAATTCCTTCGAGCTGTTGATTCTGTCAACATTAGGAGACCTGTAAAAGTCATCAATGGAGGTGTATTAGAACAAATCACATGGGCTTTGAATCCAACTGCCGGCCATGTAGAATACCAAGGAAGAAGGCCATTCACACCTAATGTTAAAAGGATGGTCCCTCATAACGTTAATAGAAAATGAAAATCTTGATCCTCCATATTGTTTTCCATACAACCTTAAACTAGCCTTTTAGATAGGATGGGGATGAAACAAGCCATGTCATACCATTAGGTCAGAACACATCAATTAGAGCTGGAAAGGGTTGAGGAAGGTGGAAAAACCCAACTGCCAGCAGCATATATACATTGCCACCAATACAACTGGCCTCGTGTGCTACTGGTCTGTAAAAAATCATCTTTGAGTTATTTCAGACAGAGGTAGAAGGACCTTGTGATAGTTTTGCCATAGAAGTCCATGTTTTAGATTGCTTCCGTCGCTTCTTTTTCACTGAAAAATGGCCCTGATTACATTCAAATCAGCAGAGAATTTAGGGATTACAGATAACTTATCTGGACATGTCATGTCTGATAAGGTGAGCTGGTTTTAGGGAGGTTGCCGATACCCAAAAGAGAATTGTCTTCAATACCCACGAGACCCCAAGATCTTGTTTTGTAAAAAGAAAGTTGGGTTTTTGTGGGGTATTGGTGTGCAAAATCCTGAGAGATGGAATCGAACTATGCAGATTCCGTAAGCTCTTCACCTCGGTCTAGAGGAGCAGATACAGAGTACCCTGCTTCTCAGAGATGGGAGGATCCAAATTCCTGTAAGGTGAGATTCATGTGCAGCTTTGGAGGCAAGATTATTCCTAGGCCAAGTGATAATCAGCTCTGTTATTTGGGTGGAGATACTAGGATGGTGACTGTGAGCAGGAACATAACATACAATGATCTTATTGCCAAGCTCTCCAAGATTTCTGGAGGGGGTATTACGGTCAAGTACCAGCTGCCGAATGAGGATTTGGATGCTTTGATTTCTGTCACAACTGAGGAAGATCTAGAGAACATGATGGAGGAGTATGAAAGGTCCCAGCAGGCAAGTCTGAAGCCTTCCAGGTTAAGAATTTTCTTGTTTCCTTCAAAGCTTGATAGTACTACGTCTAGTCTCGGTTCTTTGCTTGACAATTCTAAAAGAGAGCACTGGTTTGTTGATGCATTGAATGGTACTCCTATTCTGACAAGGGGTGTCTCTGAGAGTTCATCTGTTTCAGAGATGCCTGATTATTTGTTTGGTTTTGATGGGACTGAACCCTATTGGGAGAAAACAGAAGAAAGGAACCCTAATATTAAGATGCCCATTAGTTCAGGTGGTATACAGCAAGGTCCAAATACATTAGGGAAAAGTAGGACATTCAATCCCCAACCTGAAGGAATTGTAGGACACCCACCCCCAGATGTCCATTCAGCTCCTGACTCCCCTATGCTCGAAACTTCCTCATATGGATCCACTTCCTCGGCTCCTCCAGGGGCTAATTTGCCTCCTGTAAAGGTAAAGCCTGTTCAGGATGAACCCCATGGAATAAGCCTTGAAAACCCCTTTCCCAAGTTTGATCCTAATTCTCAAAATCCAATCATGGAAGGAGGGGACCCTAGGTATGTTTGTGAGGATATGGGAAGGACACTGGGATATAGAGTAAACCAGGGTATCGTTAGCAGCCCTCATGATCAAGGGTTTGGAATACACAGTGGAGGTGAGCATTTCTTCCGTGTCACCCAAGACATGGGCCTCCGAACTCAGGATCCAAGGGTGAATGAAGACAATATTGCTAAACTGAGGATTTTTCAGAATCCAGAGCAGTTTGAACCATTCCCTTCTAAGGATGGCAGACTTCCAGTTCTGAGCCCATCTGACCCTGTGATTAATAAGCCACGCCCAAGCATTCCTGAAAATGCACAAAGACAGATCCCAACACAGGAGTTCGAGCAACTTCATATTTCAAACAAGCAGCAACAGCAGCAGCAGCAGCAACAAGAAAGGCAAATTAGGCAGGAGAATAACATGCAGGATGAGATGGTGGAAGGAAGATATGATTGGAATGCAAAACCGGTTAATGTTAAGTCTCCTGAGATGGGTCCTGAGGGATTGAGCCAACCTACTATGAAGAAGGAAGAAAGCAACTCTAGTTTATCAGCAATGAGTGGAGTGAAAAAAGATGGCAGCCAATCAAGTCAAGATGGTGAACTAAAAAGTGCTAATAAACAAGGGCAAGATGAATTCAATTCAGTCAATATGGGCACAGGGCAGATGAAGCAACCAGATGGGCCCAAGAATCAGGACCCAGGGCTGCTTAATGCTGCTAACCCTTCACAAAGAGATCGGCCTAATCCTAATTTGGATAGAAGAAATGAAGATATAGACTCTGGCCCTGATTTTAATTATGCACAAAAGGATCAGAATGCAATCATGCAACAAACCCATCAGGATCATGGTTATATGCCAGTTCAGTATGAACATCAATATGTTCCATCTCATTATGTTCATCAAGGACAGCCTATGCCATACTATCAAATGCACCATGATTCCCAGCAAGGTGACCAGCCATATCCCATCTATTTGTATCCTACCCATCATGGATCACCCATGTTACAAACAATGAGTACAGTTATTCGTCCAGGCCTTGGACCGCAACCAGGCTACAATGTGTCAATGCAAAGAAACATGGGAGTTGCACCTGCAAATATGCCAGCTGTTTATAGTACTGATGTTCTTTCATCCAAGCCGGTTACAACTACAATGCAACCACCAACAGCACCCCCACTTCAAAAACAGCCTGGCTATGATTCAATCACAAAGACCGCAGTTGTGGCAGGAACTCCATACAGAGATCCACAATTTCCTACACAGCCTAATATGGGTGCAGCAGCCCCAAGGTATAGAGCTGCTAGACCTATGCAGAGTGATGTAAGGATAATGTATAGGCCACCTCAGCAGCTCAATCCATCTCCCTCAATGCATCTTGATCAGCAATATAGTTTCCAACATATGCCGGTTCCTAATCAGATGGGTTATGAGACAAATCCTCAACAGCAATATTACACTCAGAATTCATCTATAGTGAGTCCTCCATATCAAGGCTTAGCAACTGTTAATTCTGATCTCCAATCTTCTGCAGATATGCTCTCGGAAGGGAAGGGTACCAGAGTTTCACGAGGTTTTTAATTCGCAATACTTTGTTTTGCCACATGGGAGGATTGTTTTTTATAGAAGTATAAGGATGTCAGATAGAGTTAACGCCATTGTAGGGGTAGGAGTTCTGTTTTTAAACTATATATTTATATTTGTATGGGGAGTGTTTGTGTGTAGATTATTCCAGTCAATAAGTCTCAGATTGCAGGGCTTGTACAGATGGATGCAGCCAATTTAAGATAACTAGATCAGACATTAGAGTATCCCCTGTCAAACATCAACACAGCAGGATGATCAAATTTGTTGAACATTGTGTCAACAAATTCTAGCATATGCGAGGAATATTGGTGCCTTGGTGGTGACTGGGTTTTCTTTTATATATGAATATTGCATATACTGCAACAAGTATTTCAATATATGGCTATGTATTTCAATATCAAGGAGACCAGAGAGGAATAAAATAAAATGACATTAGAAATGGCAACAAGAAATATCTACTCATGAATCGTTATTTTTGTTTTGCATTTTGTTCATTTATTACTCTAGTGATTGGACAATCCAATTCCAGGTAAATTTCTGCTTGATCCATATGTTTATGGTAAATCATGAAACATTATGCAAACGTTTACGCTTATTATTTTTTTCACTTGGATTCATGAGTGGGATAATTGATGTAGCGAAGTGCACTGAAGTTAGTAAGCAGATCTTTGAAAAAAAAAGAAAAATGTTACATGCTTAAGTTTGAGGAAAAAAATTTATGCTGAATTTTTTACCAAAACCTACTAACTTGATCTATATTGTCTATTAAAATCTGGCAAATGTTTTTTTTATCCTTTGAGATTATGCTTGACAAATCGAATTGTTGAAAATTTTGGTGGAAAGTTAGTCGATTGAAAAGGAATAGTCCTTGAAAGATACTGAAGAGTCAACAAGTGATTGATTGCACCAGGTAGGCGAAGCTGAGATGGGATAAACTCCGTATGGGTTCAACTAAGAAAAACAAAAATCAACCCAAAAAAGGAGCAGGATAGACAATGAAAAGGTCAAGCTTAGCCTAAAGCAGGACAGATATCTGGCACAGTTTTGATGTTAAATTTTTGTATTAGAACATATCTCATTGCAACATTAAACTTGTACTCAGTGGATGATAGGATTCTTAAACAATACAAAAAGTGTGAATAAGATTGAACTTTGGAGCCAACTGTTGAATTGTCACTGACGAATTGAATGAAACTACTTAAGGACAAAACTAGATTTGTTTCTTATATGGTACCAGAACGGTAAGTGGATTTACCCATATAACCTCCAAGTGGAAAGATACCCGTGCATGGCAAAATTCATTAATCAGTGGATGATAGGATTCTTACACAATACAAAAGTGTGAATAAGATTGAACTTTGAAGCCAACTGTTGAATTGTCACTCACGAATTGAATAAAACTACTTAAGGACAAAACTAGATTTGTTTCTTATATGGTACCAGAACGGTAAGTGGATTTACCCATATAACCTCCAAGTGGAAAGATACCTGTGCATGGTAAAATTCATTAATCAGTGGATAATAGGATTCTTACACAATACAAAAGTGTGAATAAGATTGAACTTTGAAGCCAACTGTTGAATTGTCACTCACGAATTGAATGAAACTACTTAAGGACAAAACTAGATTTGTTTCTTATATGGTACCAGAATGTGTAAGTGGATTTACCCATATAATCTCCAAGTGGAAAGATACCTCTGCATGGCAAAATTCATTAATCATGATGATTCTCTAGATGGAAGAGAGTTGTTCTATTCAAGTTTGAGATGGAGTAAAAGATGCCTTGGCATATTCTACCATGTCCATCGAACTGAGTTTGTGGAAGTCATGTTTGTCAAGTCAGAAAGCGCAAGACATGTCTATGTTGGATGTCATCTGCTGCAGAATTAGGAGACCAGTATAGGAGCAAATCACACAATTCAATTTTCAACACATAGACCATATCTTCCACCCGCAAAAAACTTACATGTTTGACAGCATTTGAGTCATTTTTAGGAATTGAATGTATGGATGCGATGGATTAGATGAGTCAACATTTTAGTTATAGAGAGGGACTTGGGACTTCATATAATATCTCTACTAGGCAAGATATTCTTAGCTGGCGAGGTCCAAATTTAATGACACTGTATTCCATAAATTGAAGATGATCTAAGGGATCGGTTTCAAGGCAACCAAAAATGACTCGCTGAAATTTGCAGTATAGTAAAGCCTTATACAGAGCTTGAACTGCACACCCTATGTATAACAAGTTGAGCATTCCACAAGTAAGAGCTTACTGAACATTTATGAACTTACGCACACCAAGCTCTCTCCTAGTTCTATGATAGAATGTAATCTGTGGAGAATAGATAGTCAGTTTTATGACCAAAACTTAAGCACATCTAACTCTTTCCTAGTTCTACAACTGAATGCTATGGTTGAAGAACACAGTCGGTTTGATGATTAAAAGTGTAACTTAAGTGGGTTGCATAGCAGTGTTCAATTTCACCTGTCAGTCATGGCCACATCAATTTATTGGTTAATACATTGAACTTGTACGCCTCAGTTTTAATGTGGTCACAATTTTACTTCCCATTTATAAGCTAATGTATGAAGACCTAAAACTACCACACCCAGTGCTAAAAGGATAATGTGAATCTTCCCTCTTCCCCCTCCTTATCCCATGTCCCCATGCAGCTGCTTAAGTATGTTTTCTGCTTAAATTTAAGCAGTTGGAGTGTTCCCATGCAAAAAATATTATTATAGGAAAAGGATAATTTGGAATCTTACCCTATTTTAATGGAGCAGCTCCTGTTTAGAAATTGAAAATAAGCTGTGAAAAAAAGGAGGGGCTGAAAATAAGCAGCAACTGTATATTGTCAAAAATGCCTCGTGGCTCCACAAATTTCTTTCCCTCTCTTTTAATATTTGCTTATAAAAAAATTTCCCAATTTTTAACAGTACAAATTATTATTAATACTATAAATATAAATTTAAGATGACTGCTTAAAAATAAACAAAAAAATAAAATATTCATGAGGCCACTATCTCTACAAATTATTCCTAAATAAGTTGAACAGTGGCTACTAGCCAAAATAAACTAAATAGTCGCATAGATTGTCAGTTGAGATGTGGGTCTATCTCCAATTTAGTGGTTATTATCTGTGTAATGTCTGTAATTTGCAAGCTGCTTACCATAGGTGCACATCTCTATGATGAATTTTGCCCTGCATTACTAGGTGGTGTTGTGAGAAAAAGGTGGCTTGGTAAAAGCTTTGCCAATCTGAAAACACGATGTTGAGAGCTACACCAAGACATGGGCTATGAATCTTAGAGTTAATGTGTTAGCATCCTCTCTACAATTTACTCATTTACAAGTGGCAGATTCCTATGACAGGATTCCATACCACATGAGCACTTTCCTAATACTCTTGCCACCATTTGAGACAAAGTTGTGGGCCCAGTTGGGCTGGGCTCAAATATGGGGAGTTCTTGCTTTAAGGAATTGAAAGGATAAAGTTACCAGGATAAGATATTTGTACTGTCCAAAATACAACCACCTCGACTACACATGGAAAGGAAATGGATGAGAGAAGAAATTTGCACTTTTGCAGAGGAGATTCTAATTCTACACATTTCTTCTTCTTCCTGCAAATAAATGTCTTTTTAACTCTGACCCATCTGGTGTATATGTTATTGGGTTTCTCCCCCCAGGACTTCGATTTAATGACCCATGCAGTAACAGCTAAGATTTTCTGGCCTCACAGAACTTTCAAGAATTGTATGAAAAAGATGGATCCATTTTTTTGGGACTTACCAACTTTGCAGCTTTTTGAGTGTTGGGGTTCCTGTTTTGCAATCCTTTGCTTAAACAAAAGCCTGCTGACACAGAACCATAAATTAGCTTTAGGTTGTGGACATATGTTTACAAATCAAAATCATTATATTCAGTTTTAGGTGTTGTGGATAAACATATTGTATAATAAAAACCAATACTATAGTTGTACATTCGAAGACAACTGTTTAACAGTAGTGGGTACTCTTTATGGTTGATGCCAAAAATATATAAACAAACATGAACTGAACTAACAGAAAGGCCAGAGTCGAGATCCAAAAGTATACATTTTTGACATATTTAGTGCCACCAAACGTGCCGCCTACTCTAGGGAGACAACATAATTGCCTACCTAAGTTCAATCATAAAAAAGCTATCATTGGCATAGGTGGGACATATGCACTACGGCTTGCAGGGGGCTCCACAACATGACAGGAAATTAGAATTAGCATACCTGGAAGTTATAGTGTTATCATAGAATAGCAATTATTTTTTTTTAATCTCTGAACAGTTTTTTACAGCCAATACAAATGGATATAAAAAAACCCATCTCCTTGAAACTATAAATTCAATGTAGCAAGTGGGATGAAGAGAACAAAACTAGGGATTATAATCATCGCATTGACTTGTGTTAAACTATTTTTAATCTGCTATCGAAACCCGAATATCCCTTCTACTGTCTTGCCATAAAATATTTAGATTATGGGAAATGGGATGGATGAGTAAGGGATAAAAGATTTTTAATTGTAGGTATAATTTTTTCACAGTTCATGAAAATTAGTTATGAAAGTTTTTAGATTCAACTGTATATGTTATATTTGATCGATGTTTTGAACCACTCTTAGTGGTTCATCCTCTTTCTGATGACGAACCATTGAGTGTGGTTCAAAACGTCGATCAAATATAGCATACACAGTTGAGTCCAGAAGCTTTATAATTTTTCTGGTTAATTGTCACTATAATCTTTACTAGCCTTGATGATCATTCTTTACATCGTAACACATCTCTATATTTTGAACATGATTACAACCCGGTATGTCATTTTCAAATTTTGAAACTTCTAGCATACAAACCAACTTTTTCAGAAAATAATTGTTCCCTCTCATTTTGTACACTAAAAACCTTGAATTGGGTGATTAGGGACTAATATTTGTCGGCATCTACTAAGTCATTGTTTTTATAAAGTATCAAGATTAAGCATTGGCACTTCAATGGCAATGTCATTTGATTTTAAGAGCATCAAAGAATGAAATCTTATCAAAATGTTTTATTACTATATACATCATAGGTAAACAACATCATCACATGCATGGGGTATCTTCAAGTGTGTACATTAGCCTAGGGACTTGGTTCATTAGAGAGACAAGTTTAAGGTCATGAACTTTGCAACTTCAAACAAGCCCTTAAGTATGCTTGTTAGTATGACAAGATTCTCAAATGAAGGTACAAGCACACAACAAAGTAGATCCTATATGTGAACAACAACAAAGGACGACTCTACACATCACACTAGAAGACAACATTTTAGCATAGAAAAATCTTAAGTGTTAAAAAAATTCAATAAGAATCTATCTTTATTATCTTATTATCATTTCATCAATAAATATGGATTCTCTTGCATCCACAACAACATATCAATCAATCAATCAAAAGCTAACAACCATGTTAAAATAGGTAAGTTCTCTTTATCTCCCTTATCATTTTACATTTCTCTCAATCTTTATGATTTTAAAGTCTTATCTTATACTTAAATATGAATCACACAAAATAAAATATAGCATTACTATAAATATTATTAGGATTATAATTTATATCCATTCAAGATAAAAGATGATGCAAGAAAATAGTTTTTTTTTTAATAAAAATAATTGGATTGTATAGATATTGACATTTTCACTCTTTTAAAGTAGAGTACAATATGATAAGTATACATAACATAAATCTAAATCATAAGTTGTCCTTCACCTAAACTATTATGAGTATGGTGTGTTAGTCATCAAAGTCAACAAAGGGTTAAATATGTCACAATCCAACTTTTATGAAAATTGAGAATTTTGATAGATAATATAATCAATAAACATACTATCATCCTCACCACTTAAACTCAACCAATTAAACAATATTTTAATAAAAATATATTTTTATAAAAAAATCAAACTCAAAATTATATAATACATAATTTGTACTACTTCAGTGAATGTCATCGGCTCTTGTAGATATTGTGGTTGATATTTTGTGCTGCTTCAGTGAACGTCATCAGCTCTTATAGATATTGTATAGTTTGTTTGGCATTTTGACTAGTCATGTTTTACAGCTACTACTAATAGCTTTATTCTTGTAAATTCAAAAAAAATTATATAATATATATATTCTTACCTGCAAAGAAACAAATTGAAACAAGAGGTTACAACAAAATGATAAAAATCATGCTTATACTATGTACTAAATGGTTTGAAGTTTTCTTTGTTGTGATTCTTTCATGGTGGGCCATAGACACCCAAAACAATGCTATCTTGTTAAGACGTGTCCACATGGGATAAGACAAGCAAGGTAGTTTGCCTAGAACATCATCTTTCCATTTTAAATGGCTATGATGGACAGTTTATCTCCTTCCTTATATGGGAATAAAAAGGTGGGACTAGCTAGCATTTATGATTATCTAAAGGGGTTATGCCAACCTTATAAAAAAACATTGAAAGATCATTAAATTTAATGGAAAAGCTAGAAGTTTTGTACCATGTGAATAATTTTCCAATTCAAATTCTACCAATTTATTTCTCTCATGGGGGCAGTTAAAGGGTATATTATTTTTAGGAGAAAAGTTAAAGGGTATCCTGTTTTAAGGAGAAAATAGTATATTTTGATTGTCTTTTGTTTTAAGTCTATTAATTTAGTGTTTAATTTAATATATTTTATATTTAAATTAATTTTAAATTTAATATTTATTTTGTTAGTTAGTTTTCATGTAAATAGAATCATGTGTAATTGTGATCTATTCTTAGATATAATTGTGCACGTGATCATATATATATGTGTGTATATACACACATGTATATATATGTATATATATGTATATACATGTGTGTGTATATTCAAGAGTTAGCAATTTTAAAATTTAATTGTTGCTTGTTGATATGTATGTCATATTTTTTGAATTCAATATATATTGTGTATTAAATGAAAAACCTTAGGTCATTAGTGTCACAATGATAGAGACATGAAAGAGGTATTGAGAACATAAGTAGATCATTATCACTAGCTTGCATTAGCTTTGCATGAACATTTACTACAATAACAAATTCCAAGCATCTTCCATCATTGTTTTATGTGTTTATGACATTGTGGAAACAAGGAGTTTGGCTAAGAGGCACAAAGAAGTATTGAACTTCAATCCTTACATAGTAGACTCCTAAAGTTGTTCCTCAACACCACACTATGTATTAAGATACTAGGTGAAGTCAAAGTAATTTCGAGAATTATTGGTGTGAAGGACATGATTATAACAACAATATGTAACCATAGCAAGCAATTAGAGTTACAAGTGTGATTATGTCTAGAATCTCAAAACACCAAGATTTAAATCATCATAACAATCTATGCATCTTCATAGTCTTTGATCTAATGCATCAATCACAATACATCAATCAACATGGCACAATGAAATAGGTAAGCAACTTATATCCCTCTCTTTCATTTATGCTTTTATTGTTACATGCTATTCATACTTGTTGTTATACATTTATTTAGATCTAAGTTGTGTTAATTGAGCTCTCACTTTCTAGACCTAGATTCATACTTGTAGGGACCTTAGGGAACAACTCATATTTACTTTATTTTCCTATATTTTAAGGAACATGAGCAATCTTCAACCACCAAAGCTTTTCCCTAAAGTTTTGTCCTTATATTGTTGATATTTAATATAATATTTCTTTTGATTCATCTTTATTTCAAATATGATATTAGTGTATAACCTTAGTACTTAAATATTTCCTTTACTTTCCTAGGTTTTCACTCTATCTTGCTTCTCTCATTTATCCATAGTTCTTTGCTTACCTAGGATTTTTTACCTTATTCCCATCTCCTATTTCATATATTTTTTTCTTGATTTTTCATATATTTAGTTTAGATAAGAGATTTAGAGTTTTTCCTTCCTTTATCCATAGCGGTTTCACTTGGTTATTAACTATTTTATTATGGATTCCCATCAACACTTCTCCTTAGCTTCTATCTATATGTACATAATGATTTCAATCTGTTTTTATAGTTTGTTATATTTAATCCATTGATTTTTTATGATATTATATCCTTTTACCATAAGGATGGCAATATATGGTCCATGGTTGCACTCTTTCATTGTGGGTGCAACTTTTCATCTTTCATGGAGCTAGTTATTAATTTCCCTTCTTGTTGGATGCCTTCACTTTACTTGTTTGTGTTGCAAGTATAAAGGTGTTGTCATTGATGTCAACAAGCATGTGTTGTCATTGATGATAGTAGTACAATGGTTGAGGAGATATTGTTTCTTTGATTAGTTGCATTATGTTGTCATCAGTTAAGTTGTTGATGTTAACCTCTGGTGTTGCTTTGATAAGCTTCTATTTATAGTTCAAATGTCAAGGATACTAAGAAATTTGATAAAATAAGGAAACGGGGTGTTGCAGAGGTGTTATGGTTTGTAGAAGATGTTCTAGTTTTGCTTCACATTTCTTCTGGGTCGAAGATTTTCTTGTGTGGTTTGGATATGTTGGTTAGAGGTTTTCAAAGTTTCTATAGAATTTTGGCTTCTGGATCAAAGGTCAAAGGAAGTTATGTTCGCTAGTGTGTGAACTAGCTTTTGCAGTGTTGCTTACATAGGTGTTTGGGAGAAATATATTTTCTTTGCATTTCTCCGCAGTTGTTCTTCAAGTATTGCAATTTTGAATGTATGTTAATGATGTTGATCTCTTTCCTGTGTGAAGAGGATTTTTGGTTTGGTACTCTGGAAGTTCGATTATAGAGTTGCAATATTTGGTAGTGTAGTCTGAGTGTACTAGGAGTGTACATTTTGATGGTGCGAGTTGTTGTGAAGGAGTTTGATGGATTTCAAGAGGATAGAGGAATATTCTAGATCATGATGAAGCATGGTATGTGGTTCACAAGTTGTTCTTGGTTTTGAGGAAGCGTGTAAATCAAATTTTAATGGTGTTTGCATGGGTAACGATCAACTTAGTGTTTACACTACATTCGAAGATGTTTAAGCATTATTGAAGGCATAGCGTGGCATGTGAGAGTCGATTTGGGTCTAAGCTAAGTTTTGTATTAGTCCACTTTCATTCCTATCCACCACGGGAATGCTTAGTGCCGACCTAATTTGAATTTGTATAGTATAAGAAGAGTGTAGCCAACTTGAAGATGTTTTTCAAGTTGTGAATGGTATAAATGCAAGGAGAATTGATGTGAGATGAAGTGGGGTATAAAATTAAGTTTGGTGATGAGAAATTGAGTGCAAAAGTGTGAATTGCAATGTGAGCTATAATGTAAGATTGTTGAATGCGGTGAGCTAAGGTATCTTGATCTCTTGAAGACTGCTAGTGTTGGTAGAATCTTTGTTGCATTAAGATAGTATTCTATGTGTAACATCTTATTTTATTTCTTCTTTCTATGCTGGTAGTGAGCCTAGGCTATGAGCCTTTTTGGAAAATGTGTCATATTCTAGCAGTGAGCCTCCTTGTGCCCAATTTTGCAATTACTTATATTGTGATCTAATCCTCGCCGTGGTTTTTCCCTCATTGGGTTTTCCACATAAATCTAGTGTTCTCTTGTGTATGGTGTTGGTTGTTTCAGTTTTTGTTATATTCTTTTCATGTTTAAACATTATAATAGATTAAAGGTTTAATGAATGCATGTGGATCTAATTATTGTTGAGGGTTTTGATGTTTTAATTTGGTAAAACTAATTCACCCCACCTCATAGTTGTCTTGTTCATTCAACAATTTATGAGTTTTATTGTCACACCTTGTCTTGTTATTACTGATTTACTTTTACCTTCATGGGTAAAAAGGATGATAAATGCAATCATGATTTTAATATGCTTGCTAAAAGAATGGAATACTGAAATAGGTATTATGTGAAAGTGTTGATAAATGCTAAATGTGGCTTTGATAGAGTAAATATGTTTACATTGATGAAGAACATGCACTGCTATATGAATATGCTAAAGTTTTATGATGCATGAGGATTTATTATGAACGTCTAACTACCATTGAAAATGTGCTAAGCTGATTGCAAGGACAGTTTCAATCCTCCAGAAGGGAAGGGAAGTATCACTCAGGAGAAGTGATTGGTTGGGTAACCTTTATGAAACCCTACTGAGCTTATACACACACTCACAATAGAATGGTTGAGTCTATTCATAGTATTGGGAATTGGTAAGTCATCCTTTTAGTATGATGTGTTGGAATTAGCAAGGGTCTTGATTACTGTTGAGTGCATTCTTGGATGATGTTTATATTTTTGGAGCTTATGGGTTCTTCTTTATATTATTATGCTTAATTGGTGAGGTGAACATACGTAAATGTATGTATATGTTTGCATATGCATGTCGACGATAGACCATATGCATGGAGGAGCACGTACATGAGAGTACATAGGTAGATGTACCTATGCACACTTATGAATAGGTTGCTTATGAGCATGGTGTTATCAATGGGACAATGCGACATGTATGTATGTATGTATGTATATATACATTACATGTATATCTTCCCGTCAATAAGATAGTAATCATTTATGTGTTTGATTGTAATTGAATGTGTATATATATATATATGATTTATACATATATACATATGTATACATGTGTCGATATATACGTATGAGGGACAAATGTAAATGTCCATTTGGATATATCAATATATGTATACGTACACATACATGTACATAGATTCATATATATATATATATATATATATATATATATATATATATATATATATATAGTATCGTTTGTATATATATACAAATGATACTATATGTGAAATACTCTTGATCTTACTCATTTGAATATCAAATGTTTACATACTTAATTGACATAGAATATATATATTTGTATATATATATATAGAAAGTATTCAATGCCGATTTGTATATATATATTATGCAAAGTATTTAAGGCCAATTTATACATATACTATGCCAAAAGGTAAAGGTCAGCTCAAATGAGTATATTTACATTGTGGCCAATTAAATGGGTATATATATAAATCCTTAAAGGTCGATATGATTGTATTTTGTTGCTGCCTTGGAAAATAACAAAGGCATTTATAAATAGTGCATGAGTGAGTATTTTAAGTCA
The DNA here is from genome assembly GCA_007258455.2 of Sequoia sempervirens. Lineage (NCBI taxonomy): Eukaryota > Viridiplantae > Streptophyta > Pinopsida > Cupressales > Cupressaceae > Sequoia > Sequoia sempervirens. The sequence goes on along the minus strand of VDFB02260913.1, from coordinate 22,642 downwards.
ATAGTTGTATGCCTCTAACCAATACATGAAAACGCATAGAGGGAGGGCTCAAAGTAGAAACCACATGCAACATTCTAATAAGAAATTGAATGTTAGGTAAGGATGGTGTCTAAAGGCAAGGGAACTAATGAGATACATAGCACAACCTTATATAGAATATTAACCGCCAATGCAAGTCTTGTAAACAAAGCATCGATAATGATAATATAGGCACATCAACTAAGGCGACACATAGCATATTATGTATAAAGTGTAGTATATGGCATAGAAGGAATGAAATAGCGCTCAAATAGATATTAAGGCACATTTAAATCTATGGAGAAAGAGAAAAGGAAATGTGAGAACATAACCTATTGTGCAAAGAGATTTAAATGCATGATAAAAGGAAATAACCAGGGCAAGAAACGTGCTTGGTCAAAGCACAGTTTGAATGCTATTTTGGAGGAGTCGATTCATCCTTTATCTGTTGAATGAACAATTTATGACTAGGTCAACTATGTTATGTGTTGCTTGATGGAAGTTGACTATTAAACCCACACCCAAATAAATAGGGAAGTTATTGAAACTTGGCTCCATCATATGAATAATTTGTTTCTACATAATTCTATCATGTTTGCAATTCAATTCTCACCTTTTGAGCATGTGCATATTTGATATAGTCTTGAGTTGTTTTCAAGCAAAAGAGGTCGATCTATAGAATACCAAGTTGAGTCTATACTTAGAATTCTTCCATATTTTTGTTGTAAGAGATGAGTCGACCTACATGCTGGAGTGGTGTCGACTAGCACACCTTTCTCTTAGGCATCAATGTTTCAATATTTTGTATAAATAGGTGAGCCAACTCTCTCATTTGGGACACATAATTTTGAAGTTTCATTCTAATGCTAATATTCTAAAAGCATTGAGTTATATTGTGAGAGCATTGAGTAATTTGGAGAGCCTAGAGAAAGAAGATTAGGTGAAGCATTGCATTGAGTGTTTGTAGTAGTTGAAGTAAAGCCTAGCAAGCTGTCATTGGAAGGTTGTGAATCAAGTTAGTCAATTGGATCAAACGTATTACAGGCATGAGGATCTAATCTTCTTTTACTTATCTTTTATTATGAAAGAATGGAAGTCTTGATTGCTTGAATGGAATTGTTTGAGAATACTTGTATTAGTGAATCATAGTATTTTCTTATGAAAAGGAAAAGAAGTTGTTTTATGCTTTCCTATGAAGTGTTTGTACATACTCCCTAATAGGAGTGTTTTCCTATCATTAGTATTATATACTAGGAATGATGAAATGTGATTAGCTTAAGGAAGAGTCCTAATACTCTTATATGTATCAACATCGTGAAGTGACTTGACACTATAGCTTATTATGCTAGGAAACCTTGGGAATGTTAAGGTTAGCATTGAAACAAAGTGATGGAATGAAAGATATGATGTGACGTTATTCAAACCACATCAATTATCTTTATTTGAATGATCACTTGATCATTACCTTACTCTCGAATGAAACCCTAGGTCTAGAATAACCTATTTGGTTCAAGAAGTTTATTTGAATAATGAATGCGTCCATAGGTGGGATTACCTATTGAGTTTGATTTGATGTTTAATTGGAATCATAGGTGGGATTGCCTATTGAGTTTGAGTTGCTACTTGATTGGTTGTTTTATATTCTTGCTATGAAGACATATTGTTGACAAGATTCTACTCTTGTATAATCCTTTCTACTAAGGAGATTACACTCTCAAATAGAATAATCTATTGATATGATTATTCTTCAATTGAGACCATACATTGATGTGGCTATACTCTTGATGAGAACCACTTATTAATGTGATATATTACTGAATGGAGTCGGTTATTTATGAATATTTAATCTATGATTAGATGAAGTTTATGTAGCTATACTTTAGCTTATAAAGTTATACTTGAGACTAGGTTGTATTTTGAAGTGAATAGCTTGTTTATACAAGTTAATTTGTAGACTAGGAAAGCTCATAAGTTATACCTGGGATTGGAATATCCATTGAAGAGGGTAACTTATGCTTAGGCTTTATTGGTAGAGATACCATTATGTTTTGGGAAAAGGGGAATAGGTTATTTCTAAGGTTAGGGATTACCTATGTAAGGAAATTACTTAAGCATAGTATATGAATGGTCATAATCCAACCGAGCTATAGAAGTGTATGTGAATAGGAAGAGTATCACTCAAAGTACATGGTGAGAATACTTTGGCCAAAGTAGTGTAAGTTACCACTGGTTACATTGACAGTTCACTATATTCCTTTTATGCATTCTAGTTCAAGATTTTTATACTCGTAGGGGAAACAACCATATGATTAGGTTTTGGTTTGTAGGACACAACACTAAGCTTAGATAGGCTATTATTATGGGGTTTACCAACCAATCTCTTCGTCAAAGGGTAGGGCCATCTTGTCATATGTGGCAGATGTGCGGGGGACCACATTTGAGTCTATGGTTGGCAGAAAAGCACTTGAGTGATGCTTCTCCTCATCAGATGGCAGTCGAGGTTTTCAGATGTTTGTGCCAACATTGGGAACAACTGGAGTGTATGCACCAGGAAGCGGGGACATTCAGAATGTATGCACCATTGTGGCGGCATCAGGACCAATTTGTATATCTATTGCTAGATGAAGCTCAAAAGAGCTATTTATGTATCTTGTACCCATTTATATGGAAGGATGTAATCTTGAATAAACTTGAGTTTATTCAATGTGAAACTGATGTTATGGAAAGATTTATGAAATTACAATGGAATGCAATGGAAGTTTGGAAAAGGTGTTATTTCAAATATGCATGTAATTTACATTATGGAAAGAAAAAAATTTATTGCTATGTATGGCATCATGATCATTCACTTGAGGTGAAAACTTGGAAATTTTACTGAGCAAAACACCGAGGTTGTTACACTTATATTGATTATTAAAAGGATTATGTGTGTCCTATTATAATATTTGGTGGGAATCTAATCACACAATCCTTGATCTAAGTACATCAAGAAATTCACAATAGCTACAAGCACAAAACAAGTGATGTAATATGCAATAACACAAGCCATTCCAAAATAGAGGAAGTCAACAATCAAATCAAATATACCAAATCAACCATCAAATGAATGGATGAAGTACAAATAAATATGACACTTGGATTAATGAATCAAGGAGATGACATTCCCAGTGACAATGATTTTAGTTGCCAATTAGTGGACCAACTAACTCAATCTGACTATGAGGTCAACAATTGAACTACCAATTAGTGGATTAGTTCTCTTAATAAAAATAAGACAAATGTGGCCTTGATTGAATAGAGGGGGCACCTAACTAACATCAATCAAGAGTTGATGAGATAGTGGTGGAACTTGTGTACCTCAATTCAAGGTGGACATGTGTCATTATTAGTTACTTAGATGAAGAAAAATAATTATTCCTAATATCCTAAGTAAACTTATTAAATAGGTGCATGATCACACTTAAGATAGAGACATATCTAAGGTGAAGAAAATATTATACTAACACCCCCCATAAGTGTAACTTAAGAGAAATAAAAAAGAGAGAAATGGGTCCCAACGACAAGGCCGAGTTAGGTACTCATGTACAATAAGTTCCTTCCCAAAAGAAGAGAAAGAAAAAACATATATGAAAAAAATTAACCCAAGGATAGGAAGATGAAAGAATGAATTTGTAATGTTCTCATGCACCTTCATGTTGATGTTGAATTATGATTGAAATCAATTTATGAGATCAAGTACCATGAAGATTTGAGAACGTTAACCATAATGAATGGATCTCAGTTTGAGATATGAACTTATGTGAATCAAACACAAGATTCATGAACTTTTACCATAGATGAATGTATTTCAATTAGAGATATATATGAACCAATATGAATTGAGACGTGTTTATTCATAAGCATGATGTAGTAGAGGGAACAAAAGGATACAATAGAGTCAATGTGGAATTTTACATAAGGAATGTTATATTAGGTTCCTCTATAATAAATGATGCATCTTGTTTTTTCAAAGAAAAAAATGTTAAGTTTTCATATTGCAAAATTCCCACTCAAATGATGGAATTTAAGATGTAATCAAGATGTATGGTTTTGAAAGCTACTCATGTGCAATGATGATGGTGAACTATGATTAATATTAAGCCTTAGGCCAACCTAAATAACTAAATACCAATATAATATTGATAATATAACTTAATTAAGATTTAAGGTAGCCACAAGTTGACTACTCATAACATTATACACACTATATAGGTAGGGGCATAACAAAGAACAAGATGATCTAGAATAAAAAATGCATCTCTATGAGCTATTGTCAAATAGAAGACATATGTTCCCAATGTTATCATCAAGATCCAAAATGTGAGATTCTACAAACAATTGATGTGTAGCTAATAGATAGATATCTCAATAATCAAAATGATAAATATGAACCTATTGAAGAGAATCTATAGTAGCATTCAAAGAAACCAATATCTCTAATGTAGAAAGTGGAGGTGGTAGAGTATCTCCCAATATTGGAGGTGTAGGAAGAGAAAAAATAATAGAAGTCTTAGAGCATTTGAGACTTTCCCAATAAGAAACTTCATCTTCCATGTCATTGTCATACAAAGGATTCCCATAAACATCAAGGGGAAGAAGTATTTCTACAACAATATCATCAAGGAATGGGAGTTCACTGAGATCTCCATAGATTTTCATTAGTGTGGTCCAAAGATTGTCAAGGCACTCAATGTGTGATGGAGCCCACAATGTGTTGTCAACAACACTAAGACTAATTAATCCTAAGACATGATTATTTTTATTTCCCAATGCATGTTTTTGGCAATGTGTACTTAGTTTAGGAATAAGCCCATATATATGTGGAAAGAGATGAATCCATCGGTAATGCTTTAGGATGCTCTCTCATTAAGACTTGTAGTTTTCTTCTTCCAAGGTAATAATAGAGATAATTTGTCATGTCCATTAGTGACTTAGATTGATTACCCCCTTAGCATGTCTGGAACTTTATGTTAGTTTGTTGATTACAAAAGTACCTATGTGTAAGTCCCCTCAAGACTAGTACATGCAATGGCTCTTTATAAGTTGTGCATGTGTGCATTGACACTCCCCAAATTGCTTAATTTTGACTCCTTTAGCAAGTTACAATATTTGACACTTTATTTTAGTGTGTTTACAATGCAAGATACTAGATTAATAAAGTTTAATAGGGCACAAAAATAGTAAAAAGTTAGAATTAATATGTTCTTACATAATAGGAACAAAAAAATATACCACCATGTAGAGCTCAAAAAATTACTAACTTTAAAAAATATTAAAAAAGGAGCTCACTTGTGAAAGTTATGAGCTTTTAAAGTTCCAAAAATCAACAACCAACAATAAAATCTCTAAACAAACTTAAATTCTTAAAAAACTAGGTTTGGTTGGAAAAACCTAGTTTCATCATTAGAGAGCATGAAATTCTACCCCATTTTAAATAAAATTCCTCACAAAAAGCTTAATTTTTTTTTTCAAATTTCTCTTGTAAAAATCTCTTTGTATGGCCAAGAAAATGCCTCCTGAAGTTGGCCCTTGAATATAAAAGTGAAAATAGAGAGGAGTATGTTTTTGTTTGGTGGGATGGTGGCCCATTCGTAGTGGATAGCTGGTCCTACTGGCAGAGGTAGCAATATATGGGCAAAAAAATGGCAATATTATTAGTATAATAAACCAATGAAAGGTTGTTGGATAGCTAATAGTGGAATCACTTTGATTGGAAATTAGTGGTGTTGATACATGACTAAGAGATAATGAAGCTCTTATAGGTGGTAGTGAATGCCACAAACTAGGTAGGGCCAATAGTCATTGCCACAATTTCAAAGGTTGATAGGGTTTTAATAACCTTGTGGGAGGTGGGGAGTGGCATGATCCTCGACCTTACCACTTCTACTATGGCACGGGTATAAGGTATGGGGTACCTTTGTTTTTTATATGATAAGCAAGGTTAGGGCCCTAATCCCATACAAAAATAACTGCAAAGCTATAGAACTCAACAAAACAAACTAGGGAAAACAACCCCAATCAGGAACAACAAAGATAAAACAAAATCAACAACACCAATGAGTCTATAGAACTCAATAAAGATTGATCATAGCATTAACAGTCCACTTATCTAAATCAAAAAACATGCAATACCAAATTGACCAAAACCACCATCTAGTAATCAGGGTCTTAAAGTCCATAGAGTATTACTTAAAACTAAGAAAACTAACATATGAAACCAGATGAAGTATTTAACAATATTTCTATAGGCCAAACAAAAAAAGGCACATATACCAGATAAACATAACCAAAGCCACATCAAAGAGACAAAAACTAAGAGTCTTCAATAAGACTCCAATTTCCTTGGAGTTCTTCCACCGCTTCAGTCCAGCTATCCTTGTGCTCATTCTCATTCTTGTTAGCATCATTCCTTTGCCCTTTTTTCTTTTGTTGTTTCTTGATTTTACCTTTACTAGATACAGTCCCCATTACCGCCTTCTTCATTATACCTTCCACCACCCTACAAATGTTTTTAATGGCTCCTTCCATTATCTGGAACCTCTTAAAACTTTCAGCCTCTTTAATTTATTTTTCCAAGTGATCCATCTAGACCCTGAGAGCTTCAATTTTGGGGTTCAAATTATTGTTATCCCCATACATAGGGATTCCCTAAATTTGAGGGTGTTGAATAAGGTTTTCATTCTCTTCCTCAGCAGTTGGATTTTCATTGTTTGCCTCCACTTCGTCTTCTTCTTTAGGCTCATTACTCTCGATGTCCACATTGTCATCATCCGACACATTGTTATCCCCTTCTTGATCTTCACTTTCCTCCTCCTTTTCTTCATACCCAAAATCCTCATCCTCTGAAAACTCCATTTCACCCAAGCTATTAGGAACATACTCTTCTTCTGAAGAGTCAAGACTGTCCCCCTCGACTACCTTTTTTCCTTTTTTTATCAACTTCTTTCCCTTTAGAGGTAGCTTTGGCAAGTCAGACTAACCTCCCTTCTCCAAGGGGAACTAAGCCATAGTCGGGGCTAGTGTCCATGTCATTAGAAATGGTGATTGTGGGTTTTTTCTACTTAGTTTCATTAGGTTCAACCTACCAACATTTAATCAAACCAGAAGAAAGGGGAGAGGATTTTATTTTCTTTGGATTAATTTTAAGGAGATCCTTCGAGGAAGTCTCAACACTAATAGGAGAAGGGTTTTTAGTCTTTTTTGACTTGGATGCTTTCTCAGTGGAATGAGGCTTGCTTTCAATTTACTCAATGCACATAAAGCAGTTATGATTTTGAGCGTTCTCAAGAATATTAACAACAAGGATAGTTTGTGGAGTAGTGTTTATGGGGTACCTATGTTAGTTCTTTATAAATAAATAATAAAAATTTAACTTAAAAAGTTAAAAACAAACGTGGATATGTATATTTAAATCAAACTTGTGTACATGTACTTTATGGCCCCAAACCTAAACTTTATTAACCTCAACTTGTTCAAATTTTATTTAGATGAATGTATAGGTGATTTATGGGTTTTTAGTTGCTTCAAAAGTAACAACGATGTCCATTTTGCACTCAGGTGCTTTGAAGTGCTTGCAACTTGTAAAAAAAATCACTTAAGCACTATAAGAAACTCTTCATCAACTAATTTACAATGTTCACTTTGGAAAAAATAAAAGTTACTTTTAATTAATTTGACCTTTATAAATGTGATGGAATAGCTCATTTCTTCTCAGAGGCCTCCTACAATGAGTGACTTGAAAAATACCCAATTTGTAAGAACATAGATCTAGCAAAATAAATTACTCCCAAATTTGAAATTCATGACATCTATATTGCCTTGCTTTGATACCAAATAATATTTAGAGGGAATCTAATCATATGAGCCTATATTTTTGTGCATGAACAAAGTTACAATAGTTGCAAGCACAAAATAGATGATGCAATATGCAAGAACACAAGCTATTCTAGAATCTAGGAAATTAGTAATCAAATCAAAATATTTAATCAACCATTAGATGAGTGGATGAAGTACATATAAATTAATTGTTGGAGAATGCCAAGTTTAGAGAGCTTGAATTTGATAACCTTCCACATGTGAAACAATGAACACAATAGTATGTCTATCAATACGATGAAGAGTGTGTAAATAAAATGACCAAGTGTTGCTTATATAGGCAAGGATGATGAGGTGAGAAGGTAGGAGTGAAACTTTGACTACCCTCCAAAGATGGGACACTTGTGATCTCACTTGACAAGTGTGTGAGCAAGTGTCAATAGGTGTGTCAAGTTATGAGGACACATGTCTCAGTCATATGAAGTGAGACAAATTCAAAAGAAACTTAAGTAAACTTAAGCTAGGTGTGAATAGGTCAATCCTAGAAAGGTGATTAGCTAACTAGGTATGGTAATGAATCTATTTACACTACTCCCTCTTAAGTGAAACTTAGGGAGTAATGTATGCACTAATGATGAGTCCTAAATACTAAGCCATGTTAGGTACTCATGTACAAATATCTCATAAAGTGGAGTAAAGGAGAAAGACCCACTAGGAAATAAAAACCCCTCTCCAAAAGAGAAATGATGAAATGAAATAAAATGTACAAGTGAAGAAGATAGAAGAATGAATCATGATGACCCCCCAAGGAAAACTTCTAGATTCATGATGACCCCCCAAGGAATACTTCTATCACATAAGTATAAGAAATTTTCCCCTCATAGGAGAGAAAAGGAGATACTATGGAGCCCCCCCAATAAGATCATAGAACTTGCAATACTGAATAATGCTCAAAGAAGAATGTAGAATGTGATCCCCAAATTTTGAACAACATTTCTTCCTCATGGAAGAAGATGAACTATAGATAGGTGCATAAAATATTCCCCGTGTGAGAAGAATAGAAGTCTTTGAATTATGCACAATATAAAAAAAATGGTGGAATATTTGAAAGTTGCTCAGATGCTCCATGCGAAGGTTGATGTAGAACAAAAACCAAAGATGTAGATGGGTTGAAAACAATGTTGATGTGATTGTCATCAAAGGTTCCTACCAACTCTGTAAAACGGGATCCACTAAACAAGTTTGATATGCCATGTAAGTAATCATCCCAATCAATTGTAGTGGAAACACAACTATGAATATCTTGATGCCCTAAATTATGATAAACCAGTGATGTAGGAACACTTAATACTAAATAAGTAGAATATGAAGGAGATGTGATATCAATGTAAGGTGAAGGAATTGATGAGGAGGATAGAACTCCAAGGTTCAAATAACAAAATTGCATCTCATTATGCATGTTGAAGGTATCAATGTCATATATACTCAAACCATCATCAAAGTCGACATAACCAAATGAAGAAAAGGAATACAATTTGGAATCATGATTAGCATGACTCGTGGAAATGACGTCTTTACTCTGCAAATCTCTATTGATCACAGAATGTGGTGTGAACTCAACTATTTTTCTTGTGCCCTATGTGTAATATGATAAATGGAAAGGAGATTATTGGATAAGGAAGGCACATAAAGTACATTATTGAGTGTTCCTTCTCCAATTTTAATAGATCCTTTTTCCAAGAGTTAGCATATAGGTGTTATTCACCATCAATATTGGTTAGAATGAACAAGGCTCAAATGTAGAAAATAGTTCACTGGATGTAGCCATGTGATGTGACGCCTTGGAATCAAGAAGCCACTTGTGTGTTGTGTTGCTTGTAGAAGCAATGAGTGTCATACCCTTATTCTTATATTTTTTGAAAATATGGATGATGTGGATGTGAAAAGGGAAGAACCAATAGTCTTAGGTAATTGAATTCGAGTTTGTTGAAGAAGATTCTTCAATTCATCAATTTCCTTTTTGTAACATTGGTGTTCTTCATGCCCTAGTATCTTACAATAAGTACATTTGGGCTTCTCCTTAGAAATTTTCCCTTTTAATGAGGGAGATGAATTCGATGAAGTGTTTGATTTTGATCCCTTAGTTTGTTTATTTCCCTTAGATGATTGAGTATCTAATGCTTGAATTTTTGAAGAGCTTATAACATCCATAAAGATTAATTTAAATTTTTCTCTTGTGAGTCTATCACAAAATTGTTGAAAAGAAGGCATTACATGTGTTGTTCCAAGAGCATCCATTGTAGTGTGTTGGGACTCAAATATGTAGTTGCTCTTTTTTATTGAGTCCCTTTCCTTTTGTGCCTTATCCATTTACCCAAGTTTACAATTGATTTGAGAAATCTTTAATGGGTACTCTTTTGTCAAAATTTCTTTACATAGTTGGGTATAGCATGGAAAATCAAGCTCAATTTCCTTTTGAAGTTTTGCAAAATTTGTTATGGTTAAAGAAGTTATGCCCTTGCATTTTTTTCCCTTCCATCTGGTTCACTACATTTTCCCCACAGTGTCTCATTCACTTGGTTTCTCTCACAATTATCTAGTTCCAATCTATCTTCTTGCAATGTCCCATCGTGTTCATTTTTCTTGCTAAAGTGTATTTTCACTTCATTTTCCTACAAAGGTAAATAATATGAAATAATGATTGGCATGAATCCTTCTTCCATCTGAACTTCATTTCTCAGCCTTTTCTATTTGATTCACTTAGAATTTTTTGATTTGCGAGAAAGTTCTCCCCATCTGGATATTTGTGGGCATTTCCATGTGAACCAACTCGTTCCACATCTAGATGGATTTCTCGAATTATCCAATTATTTGCCATATTCCCCTGAGTGTGTTCCCAAATTGACGAAGTAAAGGTTTTGTGGGATGATGGACCCCATCTTCTCACACCCTCCTAAACACGCCATCTTCTTTTTCTGCAAGAATTTTCAAGTGAACTTCTACGTAGTGCACTTGTCCAATTCACTTCATTTTCTCCACACCATTCCTTCTGGGGACTTTTCTCTTCCATCTGAACTTCACCTTTCTATATTATTTCTTCCAGTTTAGATGAATTATCCTACAGAATAGTTCCACATAATTTCCTCGCATCTGCACGATGTCATCCCACCCTGCTTACATCATCATGACGTTATCATATCCCCCCCAAATCTATCTCACCCCATTTCGTTGATGTCATTTTAACGTCATCCCTACTAACATCACTTGCAGTTCTTTTCATCTGAATCGTATTTATTGTTCACTTGGTGGATGCACTTGGATTTCTACATGTACTTGGAGGTCAATTGTTTGTTGTGACCTGACGAAGCCTTCCAACCCACAAGAGGCTATTGAAGTCTGATATGACTAAGGAGATTATTTTCAGGTGATCTGATGTGAGAATATGTGTTACTCAACATGTGTCCAAAGGTGTAGATGCACTTGTTCTTACAATTCTCGCTTTTGATCTAGATGGCCTCCAAAGGCCTGCAATGCATTAATTTTAGTTCCATACGAGTTTATGAAGCCCAATTTGACTGAGTGTCATGTTTTTGGCTTGTGATTGATTCTTAGATGGATTTTCCACTGAATCAAAGTATCGTTGGTACTTTTCTACCAACTAAATATTTCTGACTGTGATTTCACAATGGTATTTTGGTGCCTCTGATGTCTACTTGCAGATTTCAAAATTTTCACCACCATTAATGCAGAACAGTTGCCTTCAATTCCCAAGGTGATTTATGTCGTATGTGCACCATTTTCAAGTTGAATATTGTATCTACTTACTCACATTAATGGTTCCACTCCCTCGACCACCAGAAGTTATTGCAAAGACCAACTAGAAATCTAATGAATCTGTTTTTTGGGGGAATCTTCCTTAGTCATTGATTCAAAAGAAGCAAAAAGTTATAACAAATAAAAGAATAGTTTCAAGGACACATTTGTTTTGACAAACTGTTGTAAGAATGTTGTAATATCATTAACTATGTTATGTCTTCATTATTGTGTATGTAAAATTAGAAAATATGTCAAATTTTACATGTTTTCCTCAACACATTTATTATTATGAATGTAATTAATATTAGAGGAATTTGACAGGATTCTAATTTTGTTGCATGAGCTGCAATAGCTCCTTTATATGATTTCATATGAGTTTGGGTAATACAATGATGCATAACTAAGTTGATAACTCTTTAAATGATATTCATTGATACTTTAGATAAGTAGGTAAAATCATTTTTTTTTTCCCTTGTGTTTCATCCTTGTTGATTGTGATTTTCTTTCCCAGGAGTAGGCACTGGCTCATGTATGTGTTCTAGTCATTCAAATATAAACCAAATTTATAAAATAATTTATTTTCAATTTCATTTCGTAATTTCATGATATCTTTAATTGCATGGAATAAAAAGAACCATTATTTATGGATTATGAAACTTACCCCACTTTGCATTTATCTCCAAAGGTGTAATATTAGTTATATAGGGGTTAGAGATAACTAGTTTGTTTAGTTCAATGATAGTTTTAGGAGCTAAGAAAATTAGTTGAGTTTGGCTATCATTTGTTCCATTGTATTATCTTAAGTCATTTTAATACCCGTTAAAGTATACCCCTAGGAACACCCTCTCAATTCTAAGTTGAGCTCGAAGCGTAGGCAATCTAATCCACTTTTGAGTATATGAGGTCTCTTATGCAACAAAGGTGTAAGAGGAACAAGCTTTCAAATAAAGATATTAGAACTCTTACCGATATTCTTGTAGTGCAATCCCAAAGGGATACCCAGCTAGACAAGTTCTTGAAAAGAAGGTTGTTGATAAAAGAAAATTTTCATAAGAGCAACAAAACAAAAAGAAGTATGTTCCCAAGACTCAGTGCCTGTTGGTACAATCTAAACATACAATTATTTGTGGAAACAAGGTTGTGAATACAAAAGAGTTTGGGAAAGATGGAGTGGTAGGGAACCAAGTACTTGCTAGCACCCAAAAGGAGAGTGAGGTGAGAAATGCACCACTATTTCTTCCTCTAGTTGAATGGTGTTGTGCATCGCAAGTGCCAATGTGGTGACCATAACATCGAATTCACCCCTTCCACATTACTCTCGATTGATATGGGACTAATTTAGAGTCAGATAAGAGTTTCATTACCTTTTTCTAAAGCTCTTTCAATCCTTGAACATACAAATTAGGCTCTATCTTTTTTTGTGAACTTGTGAAAGAGCCACTAACCAGTGTTCCAATTTAAGAAGAGGAAAAAATGAAAGATATTGTGGATGTGTAACTTGATGCATTGATTATAAATAGTCGTATGATTGTTGAGACATTGTATGCCACATTAATAATTAATGGTTGGCTCCTTCATAAGTGTATGCTTGATTTAGGTGCATCCAACAATATTATGCCACTTGGAACAATGAATGGCCTTGTCTTGCAAGTGATGAAGTCCTACAATGTCATTAGAATGGTAAGTAATGTTAAGGTAAGGTTGGCTTCTTACCTAGATAAAATTTTCAAAATGGATATTATTGAGGTCAATTGTCCATCAATGGGGATTTCTCTATCATGCAAGTGGGCAACTTCTATTTTTTGTAGTGTACAAATGGATCTATCATATTCCACTATTCCATTTCATGTTAAAAATGTGAGATTGGATGGGGAGCCAAGATTTCAAGTTAATATTGAAGATAGGTACAAGTCCCCTAATCAAGTAAATATGTTTGATGCTAGTATTGATTACATGATTGAGATTTATGATGAAGCAGATTCCCTTATTCCAATAGGTGATATGAAGATTTGAAAGATGGTATTTGGACCATGTTCTTTCATGGTGATTTCTCAAGGGAAGGTAATTTTGTTGGTATTGTGTTGATATCTTCAAAGGTTGAGAAACACAAATTTTCTTTTAGATTGACCTTTCCATGTACAAATAATATTGTTGAATATGACACCCTATTATTGGGGATGAATTTTTCTCATAAGCATGGTGTTAGATTCCTGTAGATTCATGGAGATTTTGAGTTGATAATACAGCAAGTAAAGGGTGTGTATACAGCCAAAGAAAACAATCTCAGAACATATAGGAACATTGTTTTGAGATAGCATGGAATTCTTTGATTCCATTGGAATTGAATGAATACACAAAATTGAAAACCTAGAGGTTGATGCTCTTTTCATTGCAACATCAAGGTACAAACTAGATGAAAAACTTCCTTTGCTACAACTAAGTGTTGAATTTCTAGCGAGCACAACCTATTAAAAGATGCAGAACAACTGAGAGGGGGGTGAATAGTTGTCCCAAAAGTCCAACTTAAAACTTCGGCACAAAACAATTCCACAACCACACTATTATATTATTAAGTATAAGCATGAACCACAAATAATAGAAAGTAAATTAACACAATAAACACCATATTTTTATGTGGAAAACCCAAGGAGGGAAAAACCACGGTGAGGATTAACTCACAATATAAAGTAGTTTCAAATTAAGAATAAAAGGCTCATTGCCCTAAAAGGACTCGCTATCCAAATACAAAAGCTTATTGCTTACAAGGGACGCTCACTGCCTACAAAAAGATTGACAAAACAAAATTGGGCTTTGCATCCAAAATGAACTGAGAATAATGCACCTAACAAGTGTTGATGTAGTTTCAGTGATGCTCAATAGACTGACTTAACACACTACATCATTTTCGCTCACCTTCAGCTTCACATTCATAACTGCCTCATTGATTGCTCATATACACACACACTTCTATTTTTCTCTGTCTCTATCTCTTCTAAAACTGTCCAACATATTCATTTATATACCTGATCTTTTTTGCAAGCATCAATTAGGTTGGCCTAACTAGATGCACTTCACATTCACCAAAAATACCAACTGTTGGATCCAGTCATTCACAAAATATTTCTAAAAAGCAATTCAAACATCCAACACACTACATTATGTTGGCATAGACCTGAAATAGGTCGCACATATATCTGCATAGCAAAATTAATTCACCGTATCACAATTAACCCAAGAAGTCGGCCAGGAATATACTTCAATGCAAAAAGCAACAAACATTCTATTGGTTGTCACTACGTTGTACGAGCACTAGAGCACGTAATATTCTGAACATGCATTCCTTCAACAACCATAAACAATTTCTCAAAACCACAAGCATTAACTACCAATTGTGGAGGAATGCATACTTGAATACCAAAGAGTGCAGCTCGAATACTAGTTCAGATATCGGACCGAAATACCGGATCAAGTACTAACTTAGACTTACATCCTCAACATGGTGACATCAATGACAACACAAAACTGTAGAGATAGTCATCCTTCTTCATTTTTCCAACACAACCATATTAGATAACATATACATATGACAGGTGCTTCATGATAGCCAACATATATACATATTTTCAAATGTTATGGATGAATTTGAAAATCATGTCATAGATTAAAAACCAATGGCAGAGACAAAAGATGGAAAAGAAACATTATTTAGGAATGAAATAATATAGTTAAAAATGTTATTCCCAAAGGTTTGGTTGCCTCGGAGATGATGTTTGACAATGGAGGCTAATGTAGAAACAAGAGCAAATCAACTCATGAATATAGTATTGAGGGAGTAAATATAGGGACAATTGAAAGCCCTAACATGGTTTATATTGATAAGAGATTCAAACCTAATGAGAAGAAAATACTTATTTCTTTATTGCATAAGTTCAAAAAAGGTTTTGCATGGTCTTACAATGAGTTGAAAGCTTATAGAGAGGATTTGTTTCGACATACTATTCCTCTTAAGTTGGATGCTAATCCATTTAGGAAGAAATAGAGACATATTAGCCCTACCCTTGCTCCCTAGATGTAGAAGGAATTAATGAAGATGAAAGAGGTGGAAATCATAAAATCCATTAGACATTTTGAGTGGGTGTCTAATCTTTTCCTAGTAAGAAAGAAAAATAGAGAAATCAGGTTGTGTATTGACTTCAAAAACCTCAACCTTAAATATATTAAGGATAATTACCCTCTCCCAAGCATGGACCACTTGTTGTAAGAAGTCACAAGATCTAAATTAATGTCCATGATGGATGGATTTTCAAGTTATAACCAAGTGGTTGCACAAAAATCAAAGCAACGCAAGATGACATTCACTACTCCTTAGGGTACATATGTGTATGTTGTTTGGATTGAAGAATGCAGGTTCAACATTTCAAAGATCAATGAACATAGCTTTTGTTGTCACATTCACTACTCCTTAGGGTACATATGAGCAACTGATATCCTCCTTTATCAAATCATTACAAGAATCTAAACTAAAATACTCGACAATGGAAACTAATTCTTATTTTGGTAAGATATTACCTAGTGGGTGCAAAAATAGTTGCATGTGTGTCACACATAGTCATGAAAGATATCTTCATGATGCATGAAGCTTCAAAGAAAATATGTCATTGGATAAATAAAATCTAGGAGCGTGATATGGACATTCAAATTACCAAACTTGTTAGAGGTAAGGCCTCATGAAGCTTATGGAAAAATTTAATTTGAAGGTGGAAAAATTAAATGAGGTAAGTGTTAATGCTCATGTTTTTCTTGTGTGTGTCTTGCATGAGGATTTGTAGTACAACAATGTTGTTTTTTATTTGATAAACATAAATTTCCCATTGTTCATGAATGAGGTCCGAAGAAGAACACTCAAGTTACAATTGCAAAGGTATATGTTGATTCAAGGTGAGTTGATGTGGAGGAACCATGAAATATATTTTCTCAAGTGCCTCGACAACATACAAGCTAACAAATTGATGCAAGAGTGTCACCATAGTGTGTGTGGGTGATATTATAAGGCCAAGACCACTGCACATAAGATTCTAATGAGAGGTTTTTGGTGGCCTTCATTTTTCAAGGATGTATCCCAGATGATCAGAAAATGTGACGCTTGTTAGAAGTTCTCATTTTGGTTCTTGTCTTTTATCATTTGAGGTCCGCTTTCAGTAGTGGGGGATCAATTTCCTTGGAGAAGTTCAAGAAAAATATAAAAATGGATATAAGTGGGTCCTAGTAGCCACATATTATTTACCAAGTGGGTTGTGGTTGTCCCAACCCATAATGTAACATCCAAGGTGGTGATTAACTTCCCGATTAGAAACATTATAACTAGGTTTGGGGTTCCAAATAAAATAATTGATAATTATATATGCTTTAGGTCAAAATAAATGCAAAGTATGTGTTTTGAATTTGGCATTGACCTGGTGCATTTTACTCCTTACCACCCCTATAGTAATGGACAAGTTGAGTTAATTAATAAGAGTTTGATGAAAATGATTAGGACTCTAGATCAAAACAAGAAGAGATAGGATGATAACCTCGAGTATGCTTTGTGGGCTGATAGAGTCACTATCAAAGAAGTCATTAGATGTAGAGGCTAGGATGCCTATCAACTTGAAGCTACATGTGTATCATTTGTTGCAAGATATTGATGATAATCAGTATGATGTTATCTCCCTCTAGGTCATATGGAATTAACAAAATTAGATGAGCAATGAAAAGCAGATCGTGAAAGCAATAATCACCATAAGAAAATCATGAAGTGTTTTCATTATAAATAAATATCACAAGAGATTTCTAGGTTGGTGATGTGGTTTTGATGTGGAATATCAAGTCTAAAGATAAGGGAAAACATGAAAAATTTAAACCCTTATGGCTTGGGCCATATGGAATAGCTGAGAGATCAATTTCATGTGTACTATCTCATGGATATCAAAGGAGAATTGATTGAGCTTTATGTTCATGGACAACATTTAAAAATTTATCTCATAAGTAATGGTGCTTCATAGTTTTGATTGGTAAGTGGATTTCCTCATCTTCCATGTTGGTTAAGATGGTGTTTTGGTCAGTTTAAATTTTGGTGGTTCTACCCAAAGATTCTAAGTTCTCATTGTGCCTACAAGAGGCACACATCCTCAACTAGAGCCATTGTTGGGACTCAAATATGTAGTTGCCCTTTTTTCCTAAGTCCCTTTCCTTTTGTTCCTTAATTATTTACCAAAGTTTATAATCAATCTGATAAATAAAACATGGGTAGTCTTTTTGTCAATTTGTTTTGTATAGTTGGGTAGAGCATGGAAAATCAAGCCTAGTTGCCTTTTGAAGTTTTGTAAAATTCCTTATTGTTAAAAGTTATGCCCTTGTAGGTTTTTCCCTTCCATCTAGTTCACTTCATTTATCCCGCAATATCTCATTCACTTGGTTTCTTTCGCAATTTTTTGGTTTCAATCCGTCTTCCAACAATGTCTGGTCCTGCTTGTTTTCCCCACTAAGGTTTAGTTTTGCTTCATTTTCCCACAAAGGTAAATAATATGAAAAAATGGTTTGTTGACTTTGTGGGAATACTTCCATCTAAACTTCACCTCTCAACCTTCTCTATTTGGTTCACTTAGAATTCTCTACTTTTCAGGGAAGTTTTCCCCATCCAAATATTTTTGAGCATTTCCATGTGAACCAACCCATTCCACATCCCAATGAATTTCTCGTATTTTCCACTTACTCGTCATCTTCTTGCAAGTGTGTTCCCAAACTGGGTAAGTAAAGGTTTTGCAAGATGATGGAACCCATCTTCTCGCACCCTCTTATTGATGTCATCTTTATTTTCTATAGGCATTTTCAAGTGAAGTTCTCCTTCCAAGTGTACTTGTCTGGTTCACTTCATTTTATCCATATTATTTCTTTTGTGGACTTTATCTTCCATATAAATTTCACCTTTATAAATTATTTCATCCAATTCAGATGAATTATCCTACATTTCAATTCCACATCATTCCCCCGCATCTGCACCTAGATGATATCATCCCACCTTGCGTATATTATCATATATATAATACCCTAGTCTATCTCACTCCATTTCTTTCGATACTGTCCCTAGAAATAAACTTTGGGACAGAATGGAACAACTTGGGATTCCAGTAAAATATAGGGCTGCTGTCCACAGGCTTTATGAGCAGGTGGGGGCCAAAATTAGAACAAAGGCAGGTCTTTCCGAGTGCTTTGGGAGTGACATTGGAGTCAAGCAGGGCTGCCCTTTGTCCCCTACTTTATTCGGGCTATACATAGACAAGTTAGAAGAATGGTTGGACAAATGGGGAGGTGATGGTGTTCTTTTGGCCACTTATGTGATCAAGTTGTTGTTGTATGCAGATGATCTTACTTTAATGGCAAATTCTAAAAATAGTCTTCAAGAGCACCTAAAAGCTTTGGAACTTTTCTGTCAAGATGTGGGGATGTAGGTCAACATCAGCAAGACCAAGGTCATGATATTTACGTTGAAAAGAGCCAAAAAACAAATAAATTTTGAGTTTGAAGGAAACACTTTGCAGGTGGTGAATGAATACAAATATTTGGGACTAGATTTTTGTAACAATCTCAATTGGGAGGCGTGTAGGACGAAAAGAATTCAAGGGGGTTGGAAAGCTCTTTACCTACTCCAAAATAGATGTAGGTCAGCTGAGCTATGGGATTGGAGAACAAAAAAGAAGCTTTTTGGGCTGCTTGTTACCCCGGTGGTTCTTTATGGTTGCGAAGTTTGGGGCAGCAGCACGTCAGCTGTAAAATGGAAACAAATAGAAAGACTTCAAAAACACTTAATCACAAGTAATTTCAAAATGAAAAATACGGTCCCTTATGAGACTGTTTTAGCTGAAGCTGGGGCCTTTCCAATGGAAATGGCAGCGTTAATTCGCTTATTAGGCTATTTGCAAAGAATAGAGAATATGGAAGAGCATCGTTGGCCCAAAATTGTGGTGGAAGAAGAATTAACTAGAAGGAAGAACATGTGGATGAAACAAAATGTCAAGTGGATGGGAAAATGGGGGATCAACATACAAGAGTGTCCAAGCAAAAAAGTCGAGATGAAAAGGTATGTAAAAGAGAAAGTCAAAAACACCATGTGGTTGAAGCAACTTGGCCGGAAGAGTGAGCACTATGTTCTGCATTTTAATCCTACTTGTGATCATGAACAAAAATTTTACATAGGGGCAGATATAAAATGGAAGGCTAAAATGTTGATAGCTCAATTGAGAACTAGCTCGCATCGTTTGAGATGCGAAACAGGCAGATGGAAAATACCCAAAGAGGGGTGGTCGGATAGAATCTGTTGTTTCTGCACTTCGGGTTTAGTGGAGACAGAGTGGCACTACGTTATGGAGTGCCAAGCTTATGAGGACATCCGATATTGTTACTCAGATTTGTTAAAAGTCAAATCATTAGCGGCTTTGTTTGAAGAGGAAAAGATTGATAAAACAGCAAGTTACTTGACCAAAATTCACAGTAGAAGAAACAAAATCAGCAAAGAGATTGAAAACAACAGCAGGTAGTTTGGTGCAGCGGTTTTGTTGTTTTGGCAAAGGCGGTTTTCCGGTTTTTATCTCTTGGGTCCCATAGACTGGCTAGTCTCGCGGACGTAATTAAAATCATTCATTCATTCATTTCATGTCATCCTTGTTAATGTCACTAGTAGGACTTTCCATCAAAATCAGATATATTGTTTGCTTAGTAGATGCACTTGGTTTTTTTGCATGCACTTGGAGGTCGATTGTTCACTACAACTCGTTGGAGCCTTTTGACCCACAAGAGGCTATTGAAGACTGATATGACTAAGGATATGAATTGGAGGTGATCTGATTTGCATTTGACCCACAAGAGGCTATTGAAGACTGATATGACTAAGGATATGAATTGGAGGTGATCTGATTTGAGTTGCATGTGTCATTCGACGTGTTTCCAAAGGTGCAGATGCACTTGCACTTAAAATTATGAATTGGAGGTGATCTGATTTGAGTTGCATGTGTCATTTGACGTGTTTCTATAGGTGCAGATGCACTTGCACTTAAAAGTATGAATTGGAGGTGATCTGATTTGAGTTGTATGTGTCATTCGACGTGTTTCCAAAGGTGCAGATGCACTTGCACTTAAAATTCTTGCTTTTGATCTAGATGACCTTCCAAGGCCCGCAATGCATTAATTTTAGTTTCATATGACTTTATGAAGCCCGATTTGATTGAGTGTCATGTTTTTAGCTTGTTTGCTTCTCAAATGGATTTTCTATTGAATCAACGTGTCACAGGTACTTTTGTACCAACTAAATATTTCGTACTAGACTTCGTAATGGTATTTTGACACCCCCAATGTCTACTTACAAATTTCAAATTTAAGAACCACCATTACTGTAGAACAATTTCCTTTAGTTCCCAAGGTGATTTATGTCTTATGTGAACCTTTTTCAAGTTGACTCTTGTCTCTACTTACTTGCATTAGTAGTGTTGCTCCCTTAACCACTAGAAGTTATTGCAAAGACCAACTATAAATCTAATGCGTTTGTTTTGGGGGGAATCTTCCTTAGTCATTGATTTGATGTTGCTAGAGTGATCCATTCTAGGGTTTTTCCTATAAGATGGTATTATGGGGATTTTTGTCTATCATTTTTAGGATTGTACGATACATGAGAGTAGAGGAATAATCAAAAGAAGCATAAAGTTGTAAAAAATAAAAGAATAGTTACACGGACACATTGATTTTGAAAGACTGTTGTAGAAATGTTTTAATATCATTAAATATGTTATGTCTCTATTATTGTGTATATAAGCTTCTAAAATATATCAATTTTGACATGCTTTCCTCAACACATTTTTTGTTGTGAATGTAATAAATACTAGAGGAATTTGACAGGATTCTAATTCTATTGCACAAGTTGCAATAGCTCTTTTATGTGATTACATATGAGTTTGGATAATTTAATGATAGATAACTAATTAGATAACTCTTTGATTGATATTCATTGATGCTTAAAAGAAAATCATATCAATTTTCTTTTTCCCCTTATGTTTCCTTCTTAGTGATTGTGACTTTGTTGCATAGGAGTAGGCATTGGTCTCATGTATGTGTTCTAATCATCCAAATATAAACCAAATTTACAAAATCATTTGTTTCTAATTTTAGTTCATGATGTAATTTTTTGCAAGGAATAGAAGAAAACATTATATGTGGATCATGAAACTTACCCCACCTTGTGTTTGTCTCCAAGGTGTAATATCAACTATATAGGGGTTAGAGATAGCCAGTTTGTTTAGTCCAGTGATAATTTTAGGGGCTAAGAAAACTAGTTGGTTTTGGCTATCATTTGCTCCATTGTGTTATCTTAAGTGATTTCAATACATGTTAAGGTATACCCCTAAGAACACCCTCCAAGTCTAAGTTGAGCTCGAAGTGTAGGAGATCTAACCCTCCTAGATTTGGTCATTATCCCTCCATAGTCTATTGATAAAATGATTTCACTTGCACGATGATGACCTTGGCCTTGTGAGTGAGCTTTTTCTCTAGGAAGTGGAGTGGTGATTTTGAGACTTAAAATGGCATACTAGCATCTTGCAAAAATTTATGATTCTAGTGGTCGTTGGAGTGTTACCTTCCTATGAATATTTTGGAAGTAATGCCTTTGTATGAATGTCATGTTAAAAAATGAAAACTGACTTGCTGTTTTGAAAAGGGGAAAGAAAAGAAAGAAAGTAGCTTTGATTTTTCTCTCATACGCATATGCTCACACTTAAGCTCACACATTAAACTCTAAAATTTCTTAAAGAAGCTCTCAAGTTTTGAATTAACAACAATCTTTCTAGCATATTGCATGTTATCAAGCTTCAAGGTGAGATTGAATAAGGTAACTTTAGGGAAGATTTTTTATCTCTCTTGGGGGGTTTTG